>BGNK01003985.1:32910-48774 GCA_003297005.1 Symbiodinium sp. clade A Y106
CACCATTTTAAAAGCCACCTGCTAATCCAAACCTTATACCAAAACCCCTAAATCATAACAGTCTCCCAAATACTTTACCTTAACCATAATATAACCAATATCCTACCCCTGAACTGGGACATGATAGAGAGTAGCAACTCTCTAAGCTTTGCGATAAAGCCTAAAACCTCCCTAAGCTTTGCGATAAAGCCTAAAACCTCCCTAAAGTCTATAACCCTGAACTGGGAAATGACATTTACATAGAATTTTACTAAAATTATTTAGTAGAATGCTATTATGCTTTGTTGTTATGCTCTTCGCTACACAAATGTNTAACAGTGTTTCTTTGTAATAAGCAGTTGCGACAGTTATTTATTTTGTATTTTACCGCTTCTCTTTTTGCTCTTACATCATCTACATTAATGACACCCATTACTCACTAATATATTAAGGTATTTTGTCTTTAAATGCTTTTTGTAAAATACACAATTTATATTATACGGAAATTTACACATACTCTCTCTTGACATCATCAAACTTAACACCATAATAGTCTAAAGTCTCTTGCTTTGGTTCTTTTATTTGACAATTGTTTAACTTATTAACATAAACATTTCTCTTATTCTTATAAACATCACTATCTTTATCCACTGGTTTNACACCATAATAGTCTAAAGTCTCTTGCTTTGGTTCTTTTATTTGACAATTGTTTAACTTATTAACATAAACATTTCTCTTATTCTTATAAACATCACTATCTTTATCCACTGGTTTATTGTATTGTTTAGGTTTATTGCTCAAAGCATCAAGCTTTTTGTCAATCAGCTCTAATTTGTCTAATATCTTTTGAAATCGTGTTGCTTTTGTTGCGGTCTTAACATCATCGTCTATATCGCTCATATAAAAGTTTTAGATTAAAAGTTTTAAAACTTTGCGCTTTCCTAAAACTATTCTGTTTATCTAAGCATCTCCTACAAATGATATTAAATTCTTTGCTTTTCTGATGACTTATAAAATTTTCTATCTCTTTATATGATTTACATAATGGACAAAACTGTATTAGTATAGAATTATAGCTACACTCATTATTAACATTATGATAAAACGAAACTTCAATTTTATCAGTATTTATAGTCATATTAATTCGCTTTATAATAAAATTATAAAGCCAATTACTTAAGATTTAACAAACTAATTAAGCATCTGCTTGTGAGATGCTACTGAATGTTCAGGCACTACTTCCCTTTCGTGCGACCATCCAAAGTGAAACACTGGGGGTTTTCTTCTCCTTCTTCCAAAACTGGCACACTGTCCCTGTCATTATACATTATATTTTAATTTTTATCTAATGTTTTTAATCCATAAACTGAAACTGATACATTTGTTTTACTTCATATACTTCTTTCTCTAATTTTATTAACCTTTCATCTACTGTTATACCTCTTTTAAATCCTGTATCAATATCTTCAATTTTTTTGTTTTTAATTTCTTCTATTTTCTTTTCAAGTTCATCTATTCTTTCTTCAACGGTTAATGTTCTCGGTTGAATTTCCGGACTTGCTCCTCTACCAAATGCTATTGTTGATGTTTCTATACTTTCCTCCACTATTGTTTTACCTGTTTCATCAGTTATTTTCTTTTTATCTTTTACAAAAACATTTCTTTTACATCTACAAGCAAGACAAGATAAACCATTACTATTAAATTTAATACCGCCTACAATCTCTTTGTCTTTTTCATCATTCATTTAAATTACTTAGATTTTTTAACATTTTTAAAATAATAACAAACTGCCGTTAAAAACTCTAACAAACTACAACAACACATTCTGTATCTCGGTGTCTTTATTATATCTATTTTCTTTATCTCGTCTATAACCTCTAAATAGTCATCATAATCGCTCATATATTAATAACGATATAATTTTTTTATGTATTAATAATAATGAATACTCCTATTGTAAAACCTATCAATGTAAAAGAATATGATTTTAAACAATCTAAATATGATGTAGCACCACGATTACCTTTTAGTCAAATCATAGTTGGACCTTCAGGAAGTGGTAAAGGAATATTATTACAATCAATGATATTAGATATTTACAGAGATGTTTTTGAAAGAATATATATTTGGTCTCCTTCAATTTCAGTTGGTGCTAATTGGACACCAGTTAAAAAATACATTCAGGACAATTTAAAGGTTAATTTAGAAAAGGAAAAATGTATGTTTGATGAATACATACCAGAAGAATTAGAAGCGGTGATAAAAAGACAGCATAAAGTAATAGAATATCAGAAGAAGAACGACCGCAAGAAATTATTTTCAATACTAATAATTGTAGATGATTTCGCCGACTCAAAAAATTTCTCACGCAATAGTCCTCTATTAAATCAACTGTATGTGCGCGGACGACATAATGCCTGTAATATAATAACTGCCACACAAAAATTTAATGCTTTATCTCCAATAATTCGTGTTAATAGTCGTCAGCTATTCTTTTTCAGGTTAAGAAACTACAAAGAAATAGAGACAATGGTTGAAGAATTAAGCGCCGTCTTAATTAAAAAATCAACTGTAGCAGATGCTAAAAATCTGGCAGAAGCAAAGAAATTATTGTTAGAAGTGTATAATATAGCAACAGAAGAACCTTACAGTTTCTTATTCATTAACTTAATGAAAGCAGATGTTAATGATATGTCTTATAAAAGATTTGATGCTAAATTAGTCATTGATTAATACATATATATTATTTCTAATCATTTATATCTATTAATTAAGACAGACTATATGAACAAAGGTTCAAAGCTGGTAATTTATAGGTTATTTTATCACTCTTCCTATCTTTTACTTCTTGTAATTCTTATCATTTCTTTTAATACTTTAATCTGTAGTCTATCAATATTACTCAAATCTAAGTCATCTTCATTAATGTTATTTATTTGATTAATACAATCGTTCTCATTATCACATTTTGAAATTTTACTTCCCATTTTATATTATTATTTAGATAAATAATATTAATCACTCTCACTCTTGTTCTTCTTTAACTTTTTAACCTCTTTTTCAAGTTTATCTGTTCTATTGAGCGCGTTTTGTAAAGCAGACCATAATATAGGAACACACATACTATAATCAAACTTCAAATATCCATCTCTTCTTTCTTTAACAACATTTCCCCATTCTGAAGGCATTTTATCAGTTAAAAAATCATTGGCAACCATACCCACGCAAGGTCTGTCGCCGTATTTTTCTTTATCAATAAATTTGTATGTTTTAGGTTTAATATACTTTACCATCTCAACGGCTTTCTTTGAATTGATTTTTTTTATTCCTCTTTTAATCTTTTATCAGAACTGGGAGCAATACCTCCTGTATAACTAATATCACCTATAACATCAATACCACCATCATTAACTGTTAAAACATTTTTAGTTCCTATTTCTAAAATGGTGTCTCCTCCAGTATCTGGATTTCTAAAAAATATTTTGGTCTATTGGTCCAGCTAATTGTGTATGTGTAATACTACATTTGTCAAAGAAATCAACACTACTACCTAATACTCTAAATTCTGGCGTTCCTGTTGCTCCTATATCAACTCGGAACTCATTTTCACAAGTTAAATTCCCTATAATATCAACTGTTTCATTACAGGTAGTAGCTTTATTTAATGTTATTCCTGCTGTGTCATTTAAATTTACAAATATGTCAGATGCTGTCGGGTCGGCGCTTCTGTTAGATTGAATACAAAAATTTTGCTCTATCGTTGCTATATGATTTAATGAAAAATTCGCGTTTGATTGTTGATATATTCTTCCTCTACTACTAATTAAAATAGTATTTTGAAATGTATTGTCACTACCATTAAATACACAGTTGCCACCAAAATTAGCATTACCCCCACCGGCAACATTAAGTCGGGTAGCTCCTCCCGCTATTGCTCCAATACCTAAATTATTACAATATACTGCTCCTCCTGCCGTTGCTGTATTCAATAATAATAATAATGATTGTTGGTCATTATTCGTATTATAAGCATTAATATTAAATGAATGCATTTTAATATATCCTTGTGCATTTTTAACAGTTAAAACATTACTGGCGTCAGTAGTATTTTTAAATACTTCAATACCATTATTATTAGTTGCTGTTATTGTATCTCCGTTCATTGTAATATTATTATCTACTTCTAAACTATCAACTTCTGTAGCTCCTCCTACACTTAAAAACTATCCGCTTTCGTTTGCTTTAACCAATTCCCACTTCGGCGCTTGTTAAGCTTCCTAACCTCATCCGGTTTGAATTATTAACTGCTGAATTATCGTTTAAAATCATAATATTACCGTCTTCTGTATTAGCATTAGTGCATTTCAAATTATTATTAACATATATCCATTGCGCCGTTCCGTCTCTAATTCTTAACATTGGGTCTGTATTATTTGACACTCTCCATAATGATATACCATTAGCACTGACCGGTAATAAAATTGTATCGTTATTAAATGATGTAGCACCATTAAGAAATAATTGTTTAAAAAATGTTGTTCCGTTTGTTGTGTTATTACATTCAATATAAGTATTTGTGTCAGTATCGTCATTATTACCGTTGATTAATCTTATGGCGCTTGCTGTTTCATTTATTGATAAATCTAATGAAATATTTGATTTTGTAGCATTTGTATATCTTTAGCATCTACTAATTCAATGGGATTACTAACTCCTCCACCTGCTCCTGCTATTAATCCATCTACCTCAGTTTTATTGTAGTAATTAGTAGCTAATTGGCTATTACTTTGGTAATTTGCTGTTAGTGTTGCATCTATCCAATTATTAGCGTCAATCTCGCTTTTATTGTAATATGCTACTGCAATTTCTGCCGAAGTTGAAAAATCATTTGTTAATGTAGAAGTTAAAGCATACGGAGCTAATGCTGTATTATCAATCCAATTATTAGCATCAATTTGAGCCTTTGTGTAATAATCATTATCAAGCTGTGTATTATTTTTATAATTATTGGTTAAATTTGTATTAATAGCATTTATAGCATTGAAATTATCAAGTGCTTTTGTATCTACAACGGCAATAGCACTATCTACCTGTGTCTTATTGTAAGAATTAGTATTGAGCTGGGCTGTTGTTTGAAAATTATTTGCTAAATTATTATTAATATCGGTAATTACTAAATTTTGACCATCATTAACGGCTATAATAGGATTTACTGCATCATCTAAATCCTGTTGTGTTATTCCACCACCTCCACCAGAACCGACATTTATATTAGCTATTTCATTATCTACATAATTAATTGTAGCGTATAAATCGCTTAAGGTTGTTCCATTAATAACAATATTATTAGCTGATATGGTGTTTGTGTTATTTAATGTTAATGTCATTATTAAATTAATTTAGATAATTAATTTAACAATGTTTAATTAAATTTAATCAAATACTTTGAGACCAAGGTCTTTTATTTCAATCACCTGTTCTGAAAGCATTGTAATAAACATCTCATCAGGCATATCATCAACTGGGATACTTGCTCCTGCTGGTTTAACTCTAATTAACATTTGCTGACCTGCGCGAGTATTGATGCCTGTGTAGCTACTATCTGGCACGCGTTCAAAAGAAAAGCCAAAAATAAACTGTCTATCACGATACTGCTTAAAATCAATTGAAATACTGTGTTGATGAAATACTGGAAGGTTTAAGGCTTTTCTTAAATGATAGAAGCACTGAGTTAATGAATTACAAGGATATTCAGGATACAATTTAGAACCTAATTGAATTTGGAACTCTAAGTTTTTATTAACATCGTAAATACCTTCTACTGCACTGTCGTGAGACTGATGAGGATGATAAAACCGACAAAACCGCTTATTAGCATATTCATAACCTAAACTTGGGTCGTCGGTTCTATAAAAAGTGATAAAAGAAGCAACTAATTTAGAAACTGAACGAACAACTGGAACATTAATATCAGTATAACCTGCTACTGATTGTGATTGTGTAATATATGTTGTATAAGTTATTGGTAATCCCTTACCTTCTAATAAATGCTTGACATATTCATTATTTAAATTATTATCAAGCATACAAATATCACACGAAACGAAGGCATTATTAAGTTCAAATAATTTTGAAGTATTTGAAGCATTACCTGCGGGAAGTGCTACATCAGATGTAAAACGGTCTCCTATTGCGTTTGCTTCAGTGTCGTCATCAGGATTAATAATACAATCAGTATCGTTATTTACGAGTTCAAGTTCAATAGTTAAATTACCCATATATTTTAGAGGTAAATACTTAAATTGTGAGAACAAGCCACATAAGGGTTNTCAGGATTAATAATACAATCAGTATCGTTATTTACGAGTTCAAGTTCAATAGTTAAATTACCCATATATTTTAGAGGTAAATACTTAAATTGTGAGAACAAGCCACATAAGGGTTTAAATCCAACAGTCATTTGATTTTTGAAGCCTTGGCAATTAACAGAATTTACTTCATAGTCTAACTCAGCTCCTACATTATTAACTAGTGTTTTAACTTCATCGTCATACCTATAACCGAAACCTTCATTTGCTTCGTCTTTTCGCGCTCCTTGAGACATCAATTTAGAAAACATCTGATGAACACGATTGTAATTATCAAAATCTTCAACAACTTGATTACCAGCGATAATTCGCATTCTTCTAAAGAAAGAATAAGGTGGTGCTAATGGTCGTAATTTACGGTTAAGGTCTTGGTCTAAATTTTGAACTGTAAAGAATACGCGAACACTTTGTGGGTCAAGCCATCCGTTGTCTTCAGCATTTAATGAAAATTTTAATACACGGTTTCCTGATGTAGGCTTATACACATTTGAACCTGAAGGATATACGGTCTGCTATATAGCTTGCTCCTGTATTCAGTTTGAAACTTAGATTATCAACTAAAATATCAGTCGAGCTAAAAGTTTCCATCTATATATAAACTAATGTAGATAATTTATTTAAATATAATTATGAAATTATATTTAATCAAATAATTTAAAGTTATATGATTTTTCATTATTATTTTTCTTTTTATTTTTTATCTCTTTAACCATATTATTATCTTCTCCATCCTCTACTAATTTTCTTATCTCTTCATAACTGTTCTGCTTAAACTTCTTCTCTTTAGGTTTCTTCTCCATTTGTTCGTATGTCGTCGGTTTGTAGTGATACATTAATAAGAAAAATGTAGATTATTTAATGCTTCTTGATGTTTTTTAGTTTGAAAATGTCATAACCTATGACCAAATGTATAGTAGCAACCACATTCACATAAGTGTGTTTCGCTTTTTCGTGTTTGTATTCGTGTTTTGTTTTCTTCTTTTTCTCTATACTGTTTTAGATAATCACGCCTTTCCTCTCGTAATCGTTCCTTGTTTTGTTGGTAAAATTCTACCCATTTCTGCTTGTTCTTTTCATAATATTCTTTGTCGTGTTGCTTTATCTTCTCTTTATTGTTGTCTCGGTATTGTTTTGCTTTTGCTTGTATTGTTGGTTTGTTTTTTTCATAATACAGTTTGTCAGTTTCACGCTTCTGTTCCTTGGTTTCATCATTGTATTCTTGCTTTGTTCTTCCGGCGATAATCTTATTGACGCAGTCGTTGTTTCTAATATACTCACCTTCCCGTCTAAACAGTTCATCTTTGGTCTCACAACTAAAATACTCAACAAGTTCAATTTTACAATTTTCTATGCCATATTCATCAAATATATCATAACAACTTACTCTTATCTGTTCTTCACTTGACGAATATGTTTTATACTTGTATCTATGTTTTGCCATTCTTTTGCTTAAGCTTTCAATGGTGCTCCCAAAATATTGTTTGTTATAACCAACATCAACGATTTTATAGATTTTCCCGTTGTGATATTTACTCATATCCCTATATATCTTTAATTGTCTTTCCCTTAACTATGTTTCAAATTGTTCCATGAACTCTTCTCGTGTTATGGGTTCATTTCCCGATTTATTACTAACATTTGCTATATCAGCATAGCTATGGTTATCAAGTGGATTTAATGAACCCTTAGGAATGGTTATAGCGCCACGGTCAAACATACTTACTACGTCGTTAGAGCCTCTTATTCTTAAATTTGTTTCTGTGTCTTGTGGTCTCTGACTTGATATAAAAGGTGAGCCATAACTACGACTTCTAAAAATATTACCATAATCATTGTTTATTTGTTGTCCTACCGCTGACCCTAAACTATGACTAATAATATCAGTAATACCTGTAAGTTTTTTACCATCAACTTCTATAGTTCCATCTTTAAAAAATTTATCAACATCTTTATATCTTTTCGTTTGTTGTGTCTGATACAATGGTAATTTTAAATCGTCATATACAGCAATGTATAATATAGAACCATTTTGATATATTCCGTCGGGATTTTCATAAGCAAGTTTTAAGCCTTGTGTATCTGTTAGGAATGTTTCCGTTCCTGCTAATTCTTGTTTAACATCATCATTTATTTCATTTCTATTGTTAGGTGCTTCGTATGGTATTCCTTCATTTCTTCTTTTGTTTCTATACATTATGAATTGTTAGAGATAATTTTTTAAATTATTGTAAATAATTTATCAAATTAACTTATATTTTATTTCTAACTTAATTAATAATGCTAAAGTTCAAAAAGATTTATATTGACAGCAGTTATAAAGTCAGTGGCACTTCTTCAGATTTTGTTATTGATTTACCTGAAACAGTCCAGTTAGAAGAAACTACAAAATGTATAATACACGAGGTAAGTATCCCTCATTCTTGGTTTTCAATACAGCAGGGTTTTAATGATAATTTATATTTCTATCAGTTAGACCCTAACGGTGTTAATCCTGACATAATTGACTATCGCATCTTCTCTATTGATGAAGGCAATTACTCAGGTGCTGAACTTGCTGACCGGATGCAGTTTTGGTTAAATGATTATTTTGATAGTAGAAATCCAGATGTAGCCAGAACGAATACTTATACAGTTTCATATAGTGCTAAAACGAATAAAATAACCATAGCGGTTAATTATGCTAATCTTATCTTTAATGTTTTTACAGATGAAGAAGCAATAGCAAATCAAAACGAATTTACAGGTATTGATGTTAGTAATTTACACTCAATTAATAAAGTTTGAAATATAGTGGATACATCACCTACTCACGGTATAGCTTTGCCTTTTGTTAGTGGCTTTGTTGATTTAATCAGTGTAAAGAATTCGTATTTACACTGTAATGAAATAAGCTATTACAATCAATTAACTGTAGCGGGTAATTCACCAATAGTAAAGAAAATAAATGTATCAGTGCCCTATTTAGGTATTATTCAAGACAACCAAATAAACGATTTTGATTATGTTGATTGTAGCGGTAAAATTCTACGAAGGTGTAATTTCCGCTTTTCAGACGAGTTTAACAAAACAGTTAATTTTAACAATGTTGAATGTAGTTTTTTCCCTAACTTTCTTCAGAGATTAAAAACAAATAAGCAACAACATTATATAAATTAAAACAACCAACAATAAGATTTATACAATATGGATTAATAAATATCTAATTAGAAAAATATAGACTATATTAATAATGAGTGCTGAAACAGTTGAAGAGCTTAAAAATGAAGAAGTAGCTGAAATAGATAATAATGAAATTATTGAAGAAAGCAACGAAGAAACACAAATTAAACAAAACGAAGAAGCAACTAAACAAGAAGAAGTAAAAACTGAAGTAAAAGAGGAGGCAAAACCAAAACCTAAAGCAACTCCAAAGAAATTAGCGCGAACAGTTAAGGTAGTGGAGCTGGTTGAATGTCAAGCCTGTAATAAAAAGATGTTGCCTAAATCGTTAAAGAATACTCACCCGCATTATTGTAAGGGACAACCAACCGAAACATTACCAGTAAATAAGCAGAAGGCAAGTTATGGGTCAAAGGTTGAACAAAAATTAAGAAAAGAAATAGAGGAAGAGATGAAGAAGAAATACAATAAGCAAGAAGAAACCAAAGAAAATGAAGTTATACAGTATTCCGAACCTATTGAAGTTAAAACAAAAGAAAAGCCAAATGTGCCAATTGTTCCAAGTGTGCCAAGTGTGCCAAGTCGCGAAGTCTCGCGAGGCTCTGCTGAGCGACAACTAACAGCAAGAGAATTATTAGAGGCATCTTATAATGAAATAAGAAGAGCCAAGAGAGAAGCACAGATTGAAAAAATCAACAGTTTTAAATCAAAAATGTTTTAATTACTAATAATATTTTTAATCTAAATATTATTAATAATGAGTATGTTTAAGAGTAAGCCAGAATTTAAGAGAATGCCACAGGTTCAACAATATTATGACATTGAAGATACTTTCGGAGTAGCCAGTAGGAAAAAGGCAATGGAAGAAATGAAAATGAGAATTGAAGAAGCAGAAAATAGAGCTAAAAATATTAGGTTGAGGAACGATTGGATACAACACCAAAAGAAGAGTTTATATCAGGGACAGCTTGATGATATTAATAGACAATTAGAGCGACCAATGATGCCAGTAAGAACAAAGGAGGAACTAAAAAAGAAGCAAGATGAATTAAAGGAGATTATGGCTAATTTAGTTTGATTTTATTTTAATATTTAATAAAAATAAAATCTAACTTCCTTTATATTATGATTAAAACATTAAAATCGGAATTGAAATTACGACCAACTTATGACGAAATGATAGGAATGATTGAAGCACAAGGCAACGAAAACAGACCCTCAATTGAAACGGTAATTGACAGAAGAGCAACAATATTTAGAAATAATCAGTTCGGTAGTCAGTTTGATAATATTGATTTTTTAGGATTAAAAAAACAGGAAGAAGACAGAGCAAGGGAAAATTTAAGACAAGCACAATTAAGACAAGCAGGAATAGACGCCGGAACATCAACAGGTATGATGAACCTTAGAGCAATGGGTTTTGAGACGCCAGANGAAAATTTAAGACAAGCACAATTAAGACAAGCAGGAATAGACGCCGGAACATCAACAGGTATGATGAACCTTAGAGCAATGGGTTTTGAGACGCCAGAAGTAATTGAAGACGATTTTGTGTATGAAACTATGGATGGTGATGAACTGACAGTTGAAGAAGCAACAAAAATAAGAGCAGAAATGGAAAGATATATTCAAAGACAACAAGAAACACAACAAGAGACAGCGTCATCAGCAAGAAGTGATTTAGATGAGGCACATACGCAATCAATACCTGCCGGTGTTGAAATGTTTAGAATGGATACAGGAAGCACCGATGAATTACCACCATTAATTGATATACCACCTGAAACAAGAATACAACAACCGAGTTCATCATCAAGCGGAACACTAAAAGATATTGTTGTCAGCGGAGCAAAAGCAGGTGTAGAAACATTAGCCAAAGCCGGAGCAACAGCAATAGCAAAATCATTTTTACCAGTATAATATATAGATGTTAAGATTACGCCCGACTTTTGAACAAATTGNGAGCAAAAGCAGGTGTAGAAACATTAGCCAAAGCCGGAGCAACAGCAATAGCAAAATCATTTTTACCAGTATAATATATAGATGTTAAGATTACGCCCGACTTTTGAACAAATTGAAAGAGAAGCGAGAACACACAGATTAAAAATATTACCAGAAAGGCAGAAAAGAACACAACAAGGTATATTATTAGATGATGTTAATTTTGATGACTTTGACTTAGATAAGTATAATATAAGAAACCCTAACAAAGCAACACAAACTGATATGTTTAATGAGCCGAGTAATTATTCAGATGCTACATCAAACAGAAGTGTAAGAACAGGAATAGAAGGCAATGAAGATAAACAACAAGATAGACAAACAAGCACATCAACAGGGGAAAGTATGGATGATGTAAGGCATAGAACAAGAATGTCAATAGCAGACGATTTAGCAACAATGGCAAGAGTAGGAGGAAATATTATATACTATACAGGTCAAGGAATAGGTCAAGGAATAGGTATGGCAATTGATGCTTATAACTGGATTAATGAAGATAATGAAGACGATGAAGATGAAGAACCTGAGCCACCGGTTGATGAAGAAGTATTCACACAAACACAAGGTTTATTAAGGAGGGGAGCAAGTCGTAGCAGAAGCCCAGAAAGAGAAGAACAAGCAAGTGGAAGCAATGATGCTATTAGATTATTAAGAAGAGGGGCGGGTAGAAGCAGGAGCGAAACACCACCAAAGAAAAATCCAAAGAAATAAAGGGAAATATTAACAAAATTAATATTTCGCTTTGAATTTTTACTGCGCTTTCAATATCATATATTCAGTAGCNCGAAACACCACCAAAGAAAAATCCAAAGAAATAAAGGGAAATATTAACAAAATTAATATTTCGCTTTGAATTTTTACTGCGCTTTCAATATCATATATTCAGTAGCATTATATTTTTTGCTGTATTGTTTAGGCTCGTCCTTTGCCTTGTTCTTCCAGTAGCGTTCCCGTTCTCTTTCATTTTTCCTTTTAATGTATTCAGGGTCTTGTTCCTTTCTCAACTTATGATAAAGGCGATGATACAACGCCATCTGTTCCTTGACTTGCTCGAATGTTAGACTGTTGGCAAGTTCCTCAATGGTTGTAGTTTTATTGTTCTCAGAAGTCATTTAGCTTATTCTATATATTATAAATATCTTTTCCTTAAATATGTTTTTACATTCACCAGTATTTAACAGAAATCACTTAAAGAAATGCCAACTTATAATTTTAATATCTATAAAATTATGACGAGAAGACTTATACGAAACTACATACAGAACTTAAAAAGCCTACGAGACGCTAAAAAAGGCAAAGTGCCAAACCGGACAATGACAAAGATTAAAAATGTCATAGACTTGTATGAAGACCGTAAAATATCACAATTCACAACAGCCGTTAATTTAATCAATGGTTTAACAACGGGTAATGCTAAATCAAAGGAGAAAGGCGACCAAGCATATCAAAAGGCTGTAGAAAAATACGAGGACAAAGCGCCAATAACCGAAAGAATGAGGAATACACCAGCCAAAGCAAGACAGGCAAAGAAGGAAAAGGAAGCAGACCGAAACAAGCAACAAGTCTTGAGAAGGATACGACAGAAGATGGCAGTAAGACAGATACAAAACAAAGCATCGCAAAAAATCTTCGGAAACAGGAAGCGATACTCAGTGTCGTATATGCTTTTTTCAGTTGAACCCAGAAACAGCAAAAGAGTAGCATTTAAAGTGAATGGTGTATCATTCTACCCACTGCTGACAAACCCAGCAGTGAGAACGGCAAATATCAAATCCAATGCCTTTATAGAAGAGATAGTAAAAAGAAAAATCACATCCGACTTTGACAAGCCCTTGTTTAAGAAAGTTATGATGGTTATGAGAACAGACGACAGTTTCGCATCACAAATGCAATCGTTAGAGTATGTAGATGCCATCAGGTTAGAGAAGGTGGAATTAGTAGAAGGTGATGGCGACTATGACGCTACAACCGAAAACCTACGAAATGCTGATAATGTAANATCACAAATGCAATCGTTAGAGTATGTAGATGCCATCAGGTTAGAGAAGGTGGAATTAGTAGAAGGTGATGGCGACTATGACGCTACAACCGAAAACCTACGAAATGCTGATAATGTAAGCATCTATCATCGCTTCGTAGAGACTGAGATAGACACCAGTTATGCGACAGTTAAAGAAGCACTCGCAAAACAAAATTATAGGGAAGGCGAGTGTTGGATAAATGCCTTTTGGTGGAGCATTACAGCGATACACTGATGAGACACAAAAGAGGCTCACTTGCTAAAAACCTTACAAGGGACAAAGTTTTGCAGTTAATCGGTTTATCGGAAGACGAGTTTATTAAAAACGGCACTTCTATACTGAGGATGGCGAGTGTTTTTGAAGAATTCGGCATCCCAGCACGGATTTTTGATTTTAACTGCTCACTCATTTATAAGTATGACCCACCTACACACGCACATAGGATTAAGNCTTCTATACTGAGGATGGCGAGTGTTTTTGAAGAATTCGGCATCCCAGCACGGATTTTTGATTTTAACTGCTCACTCATTTATAAGTATGACCCACCTACACACGCACATAGGATTAAGGCCTTTAATGGCTTGGTTAAAAACAAGCATATATATGTGTTAAACCACGACTTGAAGAGTTTGAAACGCGGTGATATGGACGGAGAGAAGGAGTTGTCGGTCAAGGTGTCCGACAATTACTATATCAATGACAGGGAAGAACCCCGAGAATGTAAAATGATAGACACCATAGAGGATTTGCTACATCTAAAAGATAAAGACGAGTATATACTGATACACAGGGACAACGACTTACCAAAACTGCTACACGACTTCAAGGAAAGCGGATATGAGCCTTTTGTTAAATATCAAGCAGGGACTATATCCGAACTTAAGATTATGTGGCGGATAAAGAAGTTAAAAAAGACTATACATTACACCATACAATCGCAGAACTTATCCAAAAGTAAGATTGATGAAGATGTTGTAGTATCATCTGAGGAGGCGTATAAGAAAACCAGTGAGGCGATGTTTAATATGAATAAGAGCATATTTAACGAAAACCATAAATCCTACTATACCGATACTGATATAGAGATACTGGACGAGTGTAGAACCATAGTTCCGGTAGGTATTATCCAAAAGCCCGAGATAGAAAAGAATGTTGCGGAAATAGATATTAATAAAGCATTTACGAAAGCATTTACAAGCATCAAAAAAATACCGATATTTAGACAGTTTGACATCTGGAGGAAGTGGAGTAGCGAACTAAATGTTAATGATATGCCGAGTTTGACTTTGTATATGGTGAAGGTTGCCAATGCTAATATTATGTTTAACAAGAAGCATAACCTGATTTATGGAAAATTCTTAAAGAAATTAATTGAAAAAGGTGTTAAATGTAATATTTTATATTATAAGCAACCGTCGCATATCCATAAGGTGGATTACAAGCAGATTATAGACGATTTATGGGCAGAGCCAATAAGCGCTGATGAGCAAGAAGATAGAAGGATAAAGAAGACCATAGCCAACATCAACTTCGGACTGTTAGAGAAGTCGCACAACAAAGGGCAAAAGAGTAGGATGTTTGAAACATTAACCGAGGTGTGCCATTATCAAGCAATTTATGGCGGTAGGGTGTATGCGATAGATGGCATCATTAAAAATTACAGCTACACGCCCTTAACGGAAGAGAGAGAGAAAGTTAAGGTGTGGAATTTTGAAGATGGGTGGGTAGGGTTTGAGGATGGAGTTTATCAGCGGTTTGTTGTAATTGATGGTGTAGTTCATATACAACGAGATGTTGAAAAAGACGAGACGAAATANGAATGTATCCGACGAGAGATGTTTAAGCAACGGCTTTAGATACATTAAGGAGTTGCTTTTACAAGACCATAATTACAGAGTGTATGAAGCCTACGAGACACTAAAAGAGAACGGTATTGATGTGTATAGCGTGAAGACCGATGCCCTGACCATTAAAAAGGATGATGTAGCAAGGACTGTTAAACTGTTGAAGGTTGAAGAAGAGAAACACAAAATCGGAGGGTGGAGACTTGAAAAATCTAAACGGGTAAGACTGCCGACAGACGATTACAAACTTAAATATAATGAGTTGGTTGATGTGTCGCAGCTCAAAAATGAAAGACTTAACATAGAAGACGAGTGGGACACTCACACGATATGTAAGCAAATTATAGATTGTGGAGGCAAGTGCTTAATCCGTGCTCGTTTCGCCGGTAGTGGCAAGAGTTATATAGGCGAATACTTCCAAAAACTGGGTTATAATGTTTTGTTTGTAGTTCCAACTAATAGGCTTTTACAAGAGAAAGAAGTAGAAGC
>BGNK01003986.1:0-20206 GCA_003297005.1 Symbiodinium sp. clade A Y106
CTCCATGGTCTATGGTCCAGGATGCCCCCCCTCCTGTGGGAGGGAGCGTGGGTTCCCTCTTCCCCCTGTGGGGTGGTTGTGGGGGTTTTGGGGTTTTGGGTCTAGCTTAAGCTTTTGAGTTTAGGGTTTAGGGTTTTGGGTTACAAGGTATAAGGCTTCAAGCCGACAAGGGTTTAGGGAGGGTTTGGGCTGTAGGTTCGTTAGGGTTGACAGTTTGTGTCTGGTTTAAGCTTAGAGCCTGCATTTATGCGGGGTTTAGGGTTGGGGCGCTACTGCGCTGCGTTATAGGATTTATGGCGTGCGTAGGGCTTGCGTACTATGCTGGCCTTGTCTGTGACGCCTGGCCGTTTCTCCAGCAGCTCCAACGATCCCGTACCAGACCATACCATTGGGGGGGGGGGCTGGGAACGCCAGACGCCTGACCATCCATATATATATATATATGTGTGTGTATGTGTATGCACATGATGCACACCACTCTTCCTCTATGCCTTTACATACATACATATATATATATATACTATTAATATTATTATTAATGCATGTATATATATATATATATACATATATATATATATATGTATATATATATATACACATATGTCGTTTATAACTGTATAAATATATGTATATACATGCACATACATATAAGACGGTGCTTTGGGTTCAGAGCTCATGAAGGGAAAGCTGACAGGTGATCCCCAGCCCATACCCTCAACCCCGAAGCCCACGCCCACCTCAAACGCTAAACCCTACACCCGACACCCCAAAGTTCAAAGCCTGAGACCCACACCCCAAAGCACCCCCAAAGCAGCTCAAGCCCAAACGCCACACCCGAAAGCCTAAACTTAAGCCTCAAAGCAGGACCAAGTCCTGTTCCAGCCATGACCATAGCCAGCGCTAATGCAACGGTCGAGAGACAGCTCTGAAGTGTGCTGGAGTCCAGGTCCATATCTGCAGGATGCAGCTTGCAAAGGGTTTGTTTATGGTTTCGGGGTTGAGATGGTTTAGGAGTTTAAGGGTTTAAGGGCTTGGGGGTTGGAGGGTTCAGGTTTAGGGTGTTGTATAGACCTGAAGGTTTGCGCACATCGCCAGAAGCGCGAGGATCACAGCAACTGTACCAAGAGCAATGGTTGCAATAAAGACATAAACAGATAAAAAACGCCATAGAACCCCCAGAGGAACTTATAGTGAGGCATGCAAAGCTCTGGAATCCTCAAGAGTTCTAACAAGCGGACACTACAACGCTTCGCCCTGATCAGCGGCCTTACAGAGCCCTTCCAGCCCACAGGCGTCTTAGACATCTTATATCTTTAACTTGGGTTTTGGGCTTGTTGGGGTTTAGGGTTCAGGGCTTGGGGTTTCTTATCATTTTCACTTGGGTTTTGGGCTTGTTGGGGTTGAGGGTATATAGGGTTTAGGGTCTGGTGTTTACCTGTTCCTTCTTTCGAAGAGACCATACAAAACTCCAATTTCAACTGGAAACCTTTTGAAAAGCGCACTACAGGGGCTTGGGGTCACAAACAGATTCTTTCAACTTTCCCCCTAAGATTCCTTCAAATGTCACCAGCGGATTCTGTCAACTGTGCCCAGCAGATGCACTCAACCCTAAGCCCTCAACCCTAAAACCTAAACCCTAAAACCTAAACCCTAAACCCTAAACCTAAAACCCTGAACCCTAGTTGAAGGAATCGGAGTCGAAAGAATCCTGGTTGACAGAAACGCCCAAAGTTGATGAAGAAGGCTTCGACCAGGGGCTTAGAATTTGCTGTTAAATCATAAGGCAAGCTCTACATCGTCCCCAGAAAGCCATGGACCTTGTAGATACCGGCACTGTAGGCACGTCAAACCGAATCTTACATAAGCCCACAGCCGCTTGCATGATATTGGGTGAAAAGGAGCTGCCTGGCGTGGGCTGCGATGCCATGAGCGCAGTGGCAGACTCCGAACGGCGCGCATCGCGGAACTCCAACAACCTACGTGCTGGGTTTGGGAACGAAGGTTTAGGTCTTTAGGGTTTCAGGTTTAGGGAGGGTTCATCAAGGGTTCGTGGTTGAAGCCCTCATCTATATAGTCAAAAGCCCTGCACCCTTCGACCCCAATTTCAACTTTAATGCATTGGGGATGCTCGAAGTGATACCCCAAATTGTAAGTTCGCACTTGACAACTTCTCGGGAGTGTCTAGTTCTGAGACGAAGCGCAACCCGGTCGTGTGGGGCCTGCCTAGTTCATTCACGCCTTTTCAAGCTTCCGGATGGGGGCAACATGCAAGTCAATAACCCCCCAAAACCTGCAAGACGAAATTAACCCTAAAAGGTTTTATACCATATGGGATTGATAGTCTATGGGTATAGGGCCCCTACTTTTAAGGGCCTTTTGGTCTTGAAGGAACTTGCAGAACTCATATGGAATCCTTCTAAACACCAAAGCCATAAAGTCCATTCGCGCCCTACCTGAGCCCTCAAGCAGTTAACTGATGTAGGAACCTGATTGAGAAGCCTTGGGCCTTTTTGTTCGGCTCCTTGTATGAATCCTACTATGTTGGGGGTTATCGGCCCAGGGTTCCTAAATCAGGTTCCCCGAAGGGTCCAAGTACCTATTATCATATACTCTCCAAAATAGTAACCTACATAACTACTATCCGAAACCTAAGTACCTAATTATTGGGTCCTTCGGACCCTTAGGGTTCCTACATTAGGACCAGACCGATCAAACCCTTTCGCACCAAAGCCCAGGCCCGAACTGCCTGAAGCTCGAGGTCTTGGGCTTTCGGTGTTTCGGGTGTAGGGGTTTCAGCTTTGGGGGTTTAGGGGTTTGGGGGTTGAGGGGTTTAGGGCTTTAGGGGTTTAGGGGTTTAGGTTCAGGGGTTTGGGTTTAGGGTTTAGGGGTTTGCAGGAACAACCTGAGCCCCCACATCCGATATACCGGAAAATCCACCTGAATTCCTACTGCGCTGAACTCCCAAACGCTTAGGCGGAACTCTCAATCCTAAACTTTTCCAAACTTGGGAGTTTCCGAAAATAGGGGACCCTAATCCAGGACCCTAAATAGTAGGATCCCTATGAAAAGGACCCCAAAATAAGGTACCCCTAATTTTCGGAAACTCTCACTTAACCCCAGACCGGAAAGGCCTAAACTCCAACAATCCGAAACTAGAAAACCAAACCAAAACACATGGGCAGTTCTCTAAATGAGGGTCCTTTTTGGGTCCTCATGAAAAGAGTGCCGTACTATATGGGGACCAAAAAAGGGGAATTTAGAGAACTACCCATATAACCTTCATAGGGACCCTGAGGGGGGTAGGGGGAGGGCGGGAGGGGGGTAGGGGGCCTTAATGCCCATAATAATAAGGACCTAATAAGGCCCATTTATGGAAATATAGTCCCCCCCTCCCCCCTACCCCCCTGAGCGTCCCTATTACCTGGCAGAATCCTTGCGGAACCTCTCGAAGGACAGGGACCCAAATCCTAAAAGACTCGCTCCAGATCCGGATGAGCCCTAAACCTCTAAATCCCTTGCAGAAGCCCTAAACCTTAAACCTCCAAACCCTAACTCCTTCTAGAAGCCCTGCCAAAAGACCCTTCTAGAACTCTTGACTGAATCAGAACCTGAAGAACCCAGAGACTCCAATATCCCTTAACTAAGGAAGATTCTTGAAGTCATAGTATAGGATCCCTAGTATGATTTTTGGCCTATTTTTTTAAAAAATTAAGGGAGATCTAAGTCTCTGGGAAAGCTCTAAACACGCCGGGGCGGGGCCCCGGCTTCCGAAGAAGGAGCTCCTTCGCAGCCTGGCTGGCCGTGCCGGCGTATCTCAGGGCAAGAGCCTCAGCAGCTTTTCTCTAGGATTTAGGGTTCTTTAGGGGGGTTTAGGGCTTAGGGTTCTTTAGGGTTTAGGGTTTTGGGGGGTTTAGGGCTTAGGGTTCTTTAGGGTTTAGGGTTTTGGGGGGTTTAGGGCTTAGGGTTCTTTAGGGTTTAGGGTTTGGAGGGTTTCGAGAGTTTTAGGGCCTAATTTAGGGTTTAGGGCTTAGTGTTGAGAACTGCCCATGAGTAGTCGTGTAATTCTCTGTTCTCTGTTCTGGTTTGACACCACCATGAGATGTTAGAGTTCCATCTAAGTGCACGCCGAAGTCCACCTCAACGGCCGCGATAAGACTCATCCAACTGCCACGTCCAGGCTGCCAGAGCCTGCTTCCTCAACTCGTTGTCGTGGCTGAAGGAACAGCTGTCGCCCTTGGGGCATTTGCCATGGTCGCAAAAATGAGGGCCAATCTTCGAGGCCGCCACCCTACCCTATACCGCCCACACCGTCTGCGAAGGCCGCTTCCTGTTTTCTTTGCTTTTTTGATGAGCATGACCAAGTAGCTGGCCACTGCCATTGGCACCGGCGCCGGTCGGTCAGGAGCAACTTGACCAACGTGAACAAGGCAAATCACCATAACCCCTTTGGGAGCCCCGGAGAATACCCTAAACCCTATAGAATCCTGTGGTACCCCTTAAAAGGGACCCTAGTATAGAACCCTAAAGCCCTAAGCCCTAAGCCCTAAACCCTGCATATCCTTGTACAAGTCCAGGGCTCGGCCGACTGGCTTGCTCCTCCCAGTGCCCTCCGTACATGACCCACCGCCTACCGCAAAACTGAACAAACGCCCTAGACTCTAAATCCTAAAATAGAACCAAAACCCTAAACCAAACCCTAAATCCTGAAATAGAACCAGAACTATGCCACAGGCTCCTCCCAGACATTCCGCGGGCTGAAGCTTCTGCAGACTGTAGGGCCGAAACCCCTTTGTCAAAAGCGAAGGCCCCGATAGGATTCAGGGCTTATAGGGTTTGTAACGGTTAATGCATATAGGGTTTCTAGGGCTTGCAGGGTTTATAGGGTTTAGGGTTTGGGGTTGAGGGCCAATTGAAAAAGCTTGAACAACCAAGCCCCAAAGCCTTATAGACCCTAAAACCTAAAGTCCCAAAGCCCTAAACTCGCTACCCTTTAACCCGGAAAGGCTCCGCACCTATGTTCCAGATCTGCAGCCGGATGCAGATTCTCGAAACTTAAATGTCTGAACTACCACAGTAGGGTGCAGGGTTTCAGGGTTTCAGGGTTTAGGGTTTGGGCTTTTGTAAGAACCAAAGCAATAGCAGCCAGGTAAAGCCCGAGTAAGAAAATGCAGTTTCTCAATCAGAACCTTCTGTATTATGGTTCGGTCATGTTTTAAATCCTAAGCGGCTACAAGTTACCGACTCAGCTAAGCTACTAAGGCGCAAGTTATCCCCAAGAAGATGTATTCATGGGCTCCGGACGAGACAGGCACCTGCGATGCAAAACTGTAGCGGTAGCGATTTGCAAATAGCCAAAAGGACAGTATTCTAGTAGCCAAGAAGGGGTTTAGAGCCTACACCTCAATGCTTGGAGCTTAGGGCGTCAGGGCTCGGCCAAAACGGACGAGCACAAACCAGAACGACAGGAACACACACTGTAAACCAGTAGGTCAGTACAGGAACAAACTGCTGAGAGACAAATTTTCACAGACAGAATTCCGTCTAGCACCTCGCGGGATGTCAGTGGCTAGATCATCCTCTCCACAAGCTTCATGAAAGCCTTAACCTGTACTAAAAAGCTTGTATCACGAATAAGAACCTCAATGGATACCCTTGAAAAAACGAAAATCCTCGCAGGCGCACGCACACATCCATGCCAAGAGAGGGCCATAACCACTTTTCCACACTATGTCGGAGGGTCTTGAACCTAAACTTTGTGCCCGATATCGTTGAGGTGAAAGTGCATGCACCCTAATTACGAATCCGAAGCCTGAGAATCCCGCGACACTGAATCCTCAACCTCAAAACCCTCTGACCCAAAGTCGTTCCTTGGATCCTGTCCCAGTTGCCCGCCACCGGCCTGTGGTAAGGTTGGCCTCCCACATCAGAGGAAGCTCGCCATTGAGTTTTGGGTTTAGGGGTTCAGAGCTGTGTGCGGGGTGTAGGGGTTTAGAAATTTCGGGCTTTTAGGGCTGGAGGTGTCGATTGCACTATCTTGCCTATGTTCGCCTGGCTGTGTCGAAAGTATTAGGATCCCCTCCTTTTTGGAAGTCACTTATCTGCGAAGTAATTTTGAAGTAGCCTGTCCAAACATGTGGGAGTTTCCGGAAATGGGGGATCCTAATATAGTACCCTAAATAGTAGGATCCTTATTATAAGGATCCCAAAGTAAGGTACCCCGAATTTTCGGAAACTCCCATGTGGGTTCGCTTCCGTGAGCATGGAAGCTTTTTCGCGAGGCCGAGGGTCTAGTCTCCCGGCTCGGGCAAAAGATAACACACCCTCCTAAACCCTAAAGCTTAAACCTTAAACCCTAAACCCTAAAGCCTTGACCCCAAACCCTAAACCCTAAAGCCTTGACCCCAAACCCTAAACCCTAAAGCCTTAGCCCTAAACCCTAAACCCTGAACATGCCATTGGGGACCTATTCTCGTACTCGCAAGCCAAGTGCAGTACTGTCGTTTGTAATTACAGCGTCTCAACAAAGATTGTGTCAACGGGACTTGCTATGCAGGGTTTGGGTCCCAGGAAGTGTTTGGCTAAGGGTTCTGAGGTCTAACATACTAGAATATCTTGTATGTGCATATATATATATATAGAATCTTAGATGTACAGGCCCTAAACCCTTAACCTACACCAGCCTGTGCCCCAGCAAAACCCGGCCTCCGTCTACCCAAAACCTCGACCCTGACTCGTGACTAAACCCTACCTGTAGCCGAAAAGACCTACCTTTTTGGGGTTCCTTACTATTGTTTCTATATATAGCTAAAAAGGTAGGTCTTTTGGGCTACAGGTAGAGGAAGTCCTAAACCCTATCGTATATGGGAGTTTCCGAAAATTAGGGGTACCTTTTTGGGGGGTCCTTATAATAAGGATCCGGCAATTTAGGGAACTATATTAGGGTCCCCCATTTTTGGAAACCCCCATATACCCTAAACCCAAAGCCCTATGGTAACCACCCAAACCCTAGTCTGAATCCGAGGCCGGCCTCAGTCTGCTTCACCAGAAGCCAATCAACATCCTGGCCACCGGCCTGCACCTTTGGGGCTTCGAGGTTTTAGGATTCAGGGCTTGGGTTTAGGGTTTAGGGTTAAGGGTTTAGGGTTTAGGGTGATTTAAAGCTTTAAGGTTTACTGCATCGGAATTTCAGGTTTAGGGCTTCGGGGATTTAGGAACCAAGCCGGCCGATACTCCATAGCCAACTTCCAGTCACCTTGCGACTCTAAGCAACAGCCTTGTGCCCTCAACCTATCACCTAATCCCCGAAGATAGCAGCTTAGTTGCTGAGTTCATAAGCCCCCAAAAGTGTTAATATTTTAGTGGGTAATATTATCTAGTAAAGTGTATCCACTCAGCTACTAAGCCAGGATCCAACGCCAACAGCCCGAAACTGACCCCAAAGGAAAGCGGCCCTCAGCCCCACGGCTTAAATCAACAAAAGCCCCCAAGCCCGAACCATTGAACCATAAAGAGCCTAAAGCCTCAATGAAACCCCAAACACGAAAACCATCAACACACTAAGCCCTAAACACACTACACCCTAAATGCTAAACCGTAGCAAAGGCGGAGGGAACACGGCCTGGTTGCTGCGGAGGAAGGCAGGCACTTGCCTTTCCAACGTACGCTGCTACAGGGTTCTAGAAGATTAGGGATACTATATTCTTTGGCTTCAGGAGCCAGGCCGGTGTGAGGTTCTTTATTAACCGCTGCTAAAGCTCCAATCTCCAAACTCCTACGACCGATGGAAGCACAGAATTGAAATTCCCCAACTCCTTGAAAGCTGCACGGCGAAGTACGTTCAGGTGGCTGCGAAGTTAGACTACAAGAAGCGCTGTCAACAGGGTAGCGCAAGTTCGGTCACTTAAACCAACTATAGGACTGCAGCGGCTGTTATTTTCAGGTTCGCAGGGATGTTTTGGTAGAACTCTGAGAAAGATACTTACGTGCAACCTCAGAACTCCACGCACGGTACTCATCTCCCTGTTCAACACGTAAACTAAAGAATCTAATCAGAGTGGGCAGACAAATCCAGACCCTAACCCCAAACCTTAAACTCCTACCTTAACCCCCCAAAAAACCCTTCACTTTTCATGGGAATTATACAAGGAACCTAGAATAAGGAACCTTAAGAGGGTAGGTTTTATTGGGTCAAAGCCTAAACCCCTAAACCCCAAACTCCTGGACAATAAACCCTAAACCCTAAACTCCTAATCTTGTTCTGCCATCTTCCGGGCCTCTCAAGCCAGTCTCCAGTCGGCTCGATCGAGTCCCACATGATCCTTGGGGGGTTTGACTTCTACGGGTAGGGTTTAGAGGTTTAGGGTTTAGGGTTTAGGGTGTAGGGTTTGGGGTTTTGGGTACAGATATTAGGGTGCAGGCTTTTTTGCTTTTTTTGAAGGGCCCTTTTCAAGCTGCTTGCAGGTCTCCCAAAGGTAGGGCTTAGAGATTGGGGTTTGGGGTTTAGGGTTTGGGGTTTAGGGATTCGGGCTTGGGGTCTAGGAGTTTAGGATAGTTTAAAGGTTTAGGGTTTGAGGTCTGGGGGACCCCTGACCCCTGTGCTTTTTTTGAGGAGCATGCCTGATTTAGCTAATACATGCATACATATGCACGTGTTGTAACCTGACAACACCCGGCACTCTGTGACCGAGTAGTGGATGTGAGCGAGGAGCTCCTGAGGTCGTTTATTTGGTGTCCTTATAACAAGGATCCTACTATTTGGGGTACTATATGGGAGTTTCCGAAAATTCGGGGCACCTTATTTGGGGGGCCCTTATACTAAGGATCCTACTATGTGGGGTACTATATGGGAGTTTCCGAAAATTCGGGGCACCTTATTTGGGGGGTCCTTATAATAAGGATCCTACTATGTGGGGTACTATATGGGAGTTTCCGAAAATTCGGGGCACCTTATTTGGGGGGTCCTTATAATAAGGATCCTACTATTTGGGGTACTATATGGGAGTTTCCGAAAAATTCGGGGTATCTTATTTTGGGGTCCTTATAAAAATAAGGATCCTACTATTTGGGGTACTGTATGAGGGTCCCCTTTTCGGAAACCCCCAGGTCTGAAACTTGGAGAGCTGGGAGCGGGCTTAGGAATTTTTGAGACCGAAGACTTCACTATTAAGGGCCATAAGGGCTCCATTAAAGGGCCATTGGGGGGTCCTGGTTGGGTCCAGGGTTTAGGAATTCAGGTTTCGCGTCTAGGAACTGCGGTCTATGTCTTGTATGGATTCCGACATAGGCTTCATGGCTTGAAGCATGGCTACGGTTTAGGGTTAAAGGGATCTGGGTTTGGGGGGTTGGGTTGGGGACACCCTCAGCAGAAAAGATGTAAACGTCCAGCGCCGTATATGGGAGTTTCCGAAAACAGGGGACCCTAATACAGTACCCTAAATAGTAAGATCCTTATTATAAGGACCCCAAAATAAGGTCGGAAACTCCCATATGCCACAACCGCAGCTCCCCAGCCATTCCTAGAGGCTCATACCCCACCCCTTTTTTAGGATACCTACTTTTATGGTTAGGATCTGTTATATAGAATATTAGGTACCTTAAAAAAGGGGTAGGGTATGAGACTCTAGGTTGTAAGACAAACGAAAACCAAGCCCTACAAAGTCTAACGGTCCAACGACCATGTGAAACCCCCCAACTTGCGCTCCCTAACCTGGCACCCCATATAAGGGGTGCTCTAAGGCCCCGCAAGCCTTCCATAAGCACGATAAGGGCTGAAGAGCCCCAGGCAACTTCTGCTAAAGTTAAAGCAAGGATCAAGTTCCGAGCCAGGATCCGCAGCAGCGCGAAGTCAGGACCTCATACTCATACTTGGTGCAAGTTTTGACGTCCGGGCTCTTCGGTTTCTGTGCTTATTCTCATACTTGTGGAACGTTTTACGGTCCGAGGATTCGAGTTATGAGTTTGCTATCGCTTACAACATGCTGGAAGCATTCCGGGACGGCAGATTTCAGACCAGCGGCTTCGGTTTTTGAACTGCATGAAGCTCTGAATAGTCACCACGCCGTCGCGCAACATATCTGCAAGACCCTCGTCCCTACTGGGAAACATTGTGGGAGAACGTGAGTGTGCGCGTGTGTCTAAGGTCATGTGTACGCACAAAGGTACAGGTGTGTAAACACGGTTAAATAGAACTAGTTGTAGGCATCAATGAATAAACAAAACAAACGAACAAGAACACACACACACAGGCAAAAATATGTATATATATACATACACACACTTATATTTTAAGTATGTATGTACACATGGTTTCTGGGTGGCTTCTTCGGTCACACATGTAGGTTCATGCAGCGTGCGTACGTACATACATACATACATACATACATGCTTGCATACGTTCATGCATACACATATGTACATACTTACGCACGTAGGTACGTTCGTACATGCATGTGTGCATACATGCATGCATGCATGCATGCATGCATGCATGCATACATACATGCATGCATACATACATCCATCCATGCATGCATACATACATACATACATACTCACATGACCGGCGAGACACACACAAACATGCATGTGCATCTTTGACATAGATGCATATAGGACCGATGCACAGTCTCTGTCGCGACATTGAACCTGAGCAATCTTCTATGCTAGCATGGATGACCAGATGCCCTACGGAAAAACATCTCATTCCCGTGTGCCGCCCAACATCAGCAATCAGCTGCTTCCAAAAACCTTCACGGCCCACCTAAAACCTCTTAAAACCCTGAATTCCCTCTGACCCTAAACGCTTCATCCTCAATCCTAAACCCTATTATAAGCCCTAGAAACCCTAAACCCCCTTATACCCTAAACCCTAATCTAACCCTCAGCCCGCTGGTACAGGAATCTCAGATCCGTGCGGACGAAATCCAGCTGGAACCTGAGAGAGGGTTGCAGACCAGGGTTTCACGGTTTGGGGTTGGGGGTTTGGGGTTTAGGGAAAAGGTCCCATCAGGGCAGTATACTGCCAACCGCAGTGTCTTGTCATAGACTACAGGGTATCTCCTAAGAGGCAGCCGTCATGTTGGGTGTCCGTCTCATGAAGCTGGTGCACGCNGGGAAAAGGTCCCATCAGGGCAGTATACTGCCAACCGCAGTGTCTTGTCATAGACTACAGGGTATCTCCTAAGAGGCAGCCGTCATGTTGGGTGTCCGTCTCATGAAGCTGGTGCACGCGGATGGCTCGAACCTCGATGCTGGGTTCTTGTTAAGTTTTGAGTCGCTATACCCAGAAGTTTAAGGTTTTAGGGTCTAGGGTTTATGCCGAATGTGTCATTTGAAAGCCTAAAACCCTGATCCCTTAACCCTAGGGCGTTTAGGCTTGGAACCCCTCAAAACCCAAAACCCCAGATCTTGGGGCCCTAAACCACCCTGAGCCCCAAGCCCCTAAACCCTAAGCCTTAAACCCTAAACCCTACACCTAAACAAGACCTTAGGATGAGCAGCAGAGCCTGGCGGATGCTGGGATCGATCCTGAAGAGCCACTGCAAGCGCTGGTGGGCAGTTGCGACATCGAGGTGGAGGGTTCAACTAGGGTTTAGGGTTCAGGGTTTGGTTTGGGATGTAGGTTTTAAGGTTAAGTTTTGGGTTCATATCTAGCTACCCTATAGCATGAAGCCCTCAACCCTAAACCTTAAACCATTGTAGACCCCTTATACCTTATTGAAACCTGTATTAAACCCTAAACCCTAAACCACTACAAATCCTTCAAGGAAGCCGAAACCCTCAACCCTGAACCAAACGGCGGGGGCTTCGGGCGCTAAGCAAGGCCACCCCCAGGCTGAGATCGTGACAAGTTTTGTGGAATCTGCACACATGATGCCACCGCCTCACAGTTTGTGCCTGAGCAGCAGCCGTTGTAGGGAGGGCCGTGGGCAGTCGCAGATGGCTTGAATTGTCGCCTAGACTTCAAAACATATCTACCTCCATTGGGGCATTTTCCTTCAAACTTAAGACAGAAACGACTGCACAATTAAAGATTAATACGTGTCACACGAAGATATCCAGTCCGCACTCTCATAAATAAACGTGTCGCCGGCAGCAAGTCGCAACCTCGACAACTTGACGATGGTGGCTTCGTGTACTGCTACAGCGACAACGACAACTACTGTTGATGGACAAAATCCTGCATGACCCTAAGGACCCTAAACTATGGGAATTATGGTATATTCCTTATAATGGGTAATGCAGGATTTTGTCCATCAACAGTAGTATTGCTGCCTGGTGGGATGAGGAGCAGAACAGACAGCATCATCGTAAGCCAAGACACAACACTACTGCTGCAGCGGCAGCTGCTGCTACTGACCAGGACAAGCACCCTGGTCGTCATTGCCGCCGTCGTTGTGGTGGTATCGGTCGTTGCCGTCGCTGCCGTAGTAGTAATAGTAATTCCTTCATACGTTTAATAAATCTCCCCTAAATATAATAAAGAATTCCCCGGCCGGGAAAACTTCCAGTTTCGAGCAAAAAGTTCAACAATTAGCAAGAGTTAATTATGTTGAATTAGGGGTCAGGTAGGATGGCCATCACGTTGGAATACCAGGCTAGGGTCGCATGGAGAATCGGAACGCGGCGTCCGAGGGAGTCCGGATGTGGGAATTTCAGGGTGTAGCCGTCTAGAATTTGGGAATTCCCAGGCTAGGGTCGCATGGAGAATTGGAGCGGACGGCATGGAGAATTGGAACGAGGTGGTCTATTCGCAGGCTGAGGCCAGTACATACGTCAGTAATTGTTGTCTCGAATCCGGAAATCCCAGGCTAGGCAGCGGGGTGCGTATTGGAACGCGGTGGTCTATTCGCAGGCTGAGGCCAGTAAATAAGTCCATATTTGCTGTCTCGAATCCGGAACTCCCAGGCTAGCAGAGTGGTGCGAATGATCGCTGCCAATACGCACACCGCTGCCTGGCAGGAGTTCCGGATTCGAGACAGCAACCACCGCCCTAGCCTGGGAGTTCCTCGAATTCCGAATCCCGTGCTTTTCGTTAGACGCCCACCCTTGCCTGGGAATTCCAAATTCTAGACTCGAATTTCCAAGAATTTCGGAAAATTACTGAAAAAGTGAAGCCTGAAACCACCCGAAATGCCCCTAATATAAGAAATTCAAGGCACAAAATAATTCTTTATGTTTGGGCGGGGGGTTTATTAAACGGATGAGGGATTAGTCGTCGTCGTAGTAGTAGTAGTAGTAGTAGCAGTGGTGGTAGTAGTAGTAGTAGCAGTAGTAGTAGTAGTAGTAGCAGGAGTAGTAGTAGTAGTAGTAGTAGTCGTAGTGGTAGTGGTAGTGGTAGTGGTAGTGGTAGCAGTAGTAGCAGTAGTAGTAGCAGTAGTAGTAGTAGTAGCAGGAGTAGTAGTAGTAGTAGCAGTTTTTGTCGTGGTAGAAGTTATGGTGGTAGCAGCAGCAGCGGCAGCGACAGCGGCAGCGGCAGCGGGAGCAGGAGCAGGAGCAGGAGCCGGAGCAGGAGCCGGAGCAGTAGTAGTAGTAGCAGAGTAGCAGTAATTGTTGAATTTGCAGGACTTAGAAGTCGAGACCCCCGAGCCCATAGCTGTCCTGCTCACTCTGCGCAGCCGAAATCGACAGACACACCCATGAAGTCTCGCCAACACTTGGGAACGAGCTCCAACACAATCATAGTGGGCGGAGTTGTTCTTACTAGTATAAGGTGAGGACAGCCTGAGTTTGGAATGTCCCTACTGTTGATCAGCCGTAGGAGCCCTGCATGCGCGCAGCCAGGCTCTGTGATATCGGTCCTAACTACCTTATATGACGTTCCTATCTAAGCGCCCCGCGGAGGAAGACGAGTGCCAAAGCAAGACATCCACCCGGAGCCGTGATGGATGTGTTGATGCCCTGACAATGCTGACGCTTGAGGCTTGTGCTTTGGCCGGGGATGCAGCAATGTGAGGTGTTGGGTTCATGGGTCTAGAAGCGTCTAGGCTTCTAGGAGGAAGTAGGTGTAATTGTGGGGCTTGCAAGGACGAACACGAGACCCAGCATTTACGAACACATCAAAAAGTCACTAGCTCCCAATATCAGCATAATATCAGTACCTGCGAGCCGGGCAAATTATGCACACTGTGTTCCTTGCAATGCCACCATTTCGCTACTTACACTTGAAGCAACGTGGAAATTTGAAGATATACTTCTGCCCTTCAACCTCCAGCACTTTGCAACGAGCAAGACTACAAGAGAATCGAACACTATACCATGAGGAAAACAAGGCGGAAAGCCAACCATGGCCCGACACCAACATGCTGCATTCCCTCGACAGCACTATCTTACTATATGCCCAAAATCTGCACTGGCCCTAAACCCTCACTTAGACCTCCGATACCCTAGACCCTATCAGACCTCAATCCTAAAAACACCCAGCAAACCCTCGCAGCCCTTCGAGGAACCCTGAAACAGTTTAGGAAGGGTATCTTATTTAACCCTCTCCTATAAACCCTAGACCTCATAAACCCTAAACCCCTAAACCCTAAACCCCAAAACCTAAACCCTGAACCCCCCTATAACTAAAATAAACCCTAAACCCTAAACCTCAAACCCTAAACCCTAAACCCTAAACCCCCTAAACCCTAAACCCTGAACCCCCCTATACCTAAAAACCCACGAGGCCACCAAAGCCCTTTTGCCTCCGGCTCGGAGAGCAACGCCGACTGACCGGTGTCCTCTGCCAAAGCAAAACCCTGAGGGTCCAAAGGACCCAATAATTAGGTACTCGGTTTCCTAGATCCTCCATCTACCCTCTTTAGACCCTAAGTGCCCCTTGTTTGGGACCATATACCCCTATTTGAGGGTACAAAGAGGGTCCTGGTTTAGGATAGTAGTTATGTAGGTTAGGATTTCGGAGAGTATATGATTATTGGGTACTTGGACCCTTAGGGAAACCCTGAGGGTGCATGTCCCCAAAAGGGCTCCTCTAAGGGTTGCAGAGGGTACCATAAGGGGTTGGGGTTTAGGGTTTAAGGGTCCTTGTGCGCAAATATGGTAATTATATACTTGGCCCTAAAGTACATGAATAATTACTACTTTAAGGCCAAACGTATTCCTTGAGGCAGCCCGTTGTCGTTGTCATAGCTGAAAGTCGACTGCTGACCCGGCGTAAACCAAGGCATCAGTCATTCGCAGGTATGCCACTGCAGAAACGGGCAACTCCTTCGGAACCAGAGTGCCATGCATCGTGTGGCTAGTCCACGCTCCTGCTTGCGCAATCAAGGCCCAGGCCTATCATGCAGGTTGAACGCTCGACGAGAACGTCCTGCTCGCTTTAGAATGCCCTGTTGCAGCAGGGCTCACCACCCGAGTTTGAGCGCCCAAAACACCACGTGCGATTCCGCCGCCTGAATGAATTTGACGGTGGTGGACAATGACATAGGTGCACGCATTCCTGGAGTGTCTGCAGACTGTAGCAGACATCCGCCAAGAGTTCGCACGATCTGTTGCTCTTGGTAGCCTGCGATTTCGCAGCTTCGTCGCTGGCCAGCCGCCCTAACAGACATGAAGCCATGAAGACAACCAGGTATGACAAACGCCCTCAACCGTGAGTTCTTGAAGGTGGCCCAAACACTCCGAAGCTCTTGATAGAAGGGATGTGCCTATCATATGAGGGATAGGGATCTATCTGTAATTTCAGGCATCTTCCACACAACCGCGTACTACGCTCAGAAACCATGCACAACCTAAGCTAAACACCTTGTTCTGAAACCTTTTTCAGTTCAAGCCTGTAGGGATTGGGGTTCAATTATGTAGGGGTCCTGGGACATGTCGATGCGTTGAATCCGTAGTCAGATGTAACATGATCTGACCTGCTTCATAATCATGACATATGTAACTATGCATGTGATTTTTTGTACGTGCAGAATGAGTATACCCGTAGTTGCTGGTACAGGGGTCAGCGGACTGATTCTTCAGGCTCTTCTCACCTGCAGGCTTCGGTTTCGTGTCAAGGATTTTGGTTGAGGGGTCCAGAAGTCTAGTGGTCTTGAGGCTGTACATTTAGTCCCTGGTCTGGTGCTTCCTAGACCCCGTGTCTGTTTTCCAGCCGCCCTCAACAGGTTTGGGGCGAATTTGGAAGGTTGAGGCTCCTAAACCCTAAACCCTAAACTTGATGAGTAGGAGGCTTGCGGGCTCGGATGATGGGTCGTACCGGTATCGGACTTCGGAAGCGGAAGCACAGTGTGATTCATAAACCCCAAGCCGGGCAGGTTCAATCAATTTAGGGTTTAGGGTTTAGGGGTTTAGGGTTTAGGGTTTAGGGAATCAAAACGCCACCAACAGCAAGCCTGCAACAGGAAAGCAACAAACTAACTAACCCTAAGGGTCCTCGCATCCATGTTTGGAAATAAAAGTACCCATCTAGGAAACCCTCCAAGGCCTAAGTATACACAACAAAGGCACATGCAACCTCCGACAAAGCTGCTGGAAATGCCTCTTTTCTAGGCCTTAGGTCTAGGGTTTAGGCCTTCTCCCCACCCACATTTCAAGTCCTACGCCGTAGCTGGCAGCTGACATTATGACCCAAAAGCCTATAAACCCTAAACCCTACGTGTAAACACAACCCTCTAGTATAATCCTAAACCCCAAACCCTATCAAACCCTAAGCCGCAAGCGCTTAGCCCTGTAAGCCATACCCAGAACCTCACTAACATAGGGGCCTCAATAACTAGAATAGGGTTTATGGGGGAAAACTATGCTAGAACTACACAAAGGAAGCCCGCAAATAGTACTGGCAATTTTCTACTTGGAGGTTCATGGGTACGTAGTTATAAGTGGAGTTATAAGTCCCTCAATATGGGCTATGACTACAGTTACCCTAATTATGAGCCCACTTATAACTACCCATGAACCTCCAAGTAAGCCCCAATGCTAAACCTCGCAAGACTCGCGGCATGCGCTCCTGCCCAGATCGCTTCATCTCGCGGTTCGCAGCCCCTGATCGGGAGCTCAGCCAGAGCTGCTGTTCAGAGTTTAGGGTTTAGGGGTTTAGGGTTTAGGGCTTAGGGTTTAGGAGTTCAGGGTCTAGGGTACATGGGTTTTGTTCTATACGATGGCTTTCACGGGGTCTGAGGCTTTCCAACATGAACTTAAACCCTAAACCCCGAAACCGTAAACCCTCAAGCCCCAAACCCTGAAACCCTAAACCCCTAAACTCCGAAACCACAAACCCCGAAACCGTAAACCCCTAAACCCCTAAACCCCCAAACCCCGAAACCGTAAACCCCTAAACCCCTAAACCCTTTGAACCCTGAACCCTGAACCCTAAACCCTAAACCCGATCTGGAAGCCCGGTAGCTGCCTGTGCGGACTATGACAGACCGCCTCGGCTACATAAACATACATATACTGCGAAGTTGAAAGTAAAATCCCCACGCACACAACGGTTAAAACTTAGATCCAAAACCACAGGTTCGACATGGAATTTATCCAGTGCGACTTATTTGTTATGAGAGCTCCATTGCGGTCCGGTTCAAGAGGAGCCGCTCTGCAACCACGTGTGAGTACTAGCACAAATGCTGCTGCATGTGAGCCTGGCAAAGGCATCTCCGTTCCGCCGTGGATGTAGCCTCGCAGCGATGCGCATGAAAACACCAAGAGTATAACATCTGAAAACACGATGGGCCGCAGCCTCACCCCTAAATGCTCAACCCAAACAAACCCCTAAACCTTAACACCCGAGTGCTAGACCCTGAACCCCAAACCCTAAACTCCAAACCCAATTACTAAACCCACTAAACATCTCTAGGCTCTATAGAACCCTACCTACTACAACCCGACCTACTAAACCACTAAACCCTATAAACATCTGAAAGCCCTAAACCCCTGGAACATCTAAACATCTGAAAAACCTGAAACCCGAAGAGACTAATATAGGGGCCGGAATTGTTACCTATACTACCTTGGTAGTTCCTTATCATAATTGAACAACCGCAAGACGGTTCACTGTCGAAGCGCACTCTTTTGTGCGCCCCTGCGCAGCTTGTCTCTAAGACTTCCAAGGGCCCTCCTGAGCCCGAAAAGAACAGCGAGGATTCGCATANGCGCACTCTTTTGTGCGCCCCTGCGCAGCTTGTCTCTAAGACTTCCAAGGGCCCTCCTGAGCCCGAAAAGAACAGCGAGGATTCGCATACACAGCAGTGCTCTACTGATGGGTTTTTCACGCCCTCAATGCGAGCAGCTTCTTTTCTGGCTTCATGCCCTTGGCACAAAGCAGTCTTGTACAAGAAAGGTTGAAATCACTGTCAGTACAGGTACGCCAAGAAAGGGCCCTCGCGTTCCCTTAAGTGCTGAACTGCTTGTCATCAGTCCACAAAGATCCGCTCCGAATTGCAAATCTCCTGGTACCTGCTCTCGATCGGGAAAGCCGTGGCCAGAAGAAAAGCGGCAAGATCCGAAGCCTTGCCACCCACAGGCTTCTGAGCATCCGTGTAGTAGGTGTTCTTGATCCACTTCACGTAGGACATCACCTCCTTGTCGTTCCAAGCCTNCAGAAGAAAAGCGGCAAGATCCGAAGCCTTGCCACCCACAGGCTTCTGAGCATCCGTGTAGTAGGTGTTCTTGATCCACTTCACGTAGGACATCACCTCCTTGTCGTTCCAAGCCTGCTGGAGCAAGTCGAAGTAGCACCACTTCTTCTCGCGGAACTTGGGGAGCACCAGCAGCGTGCGAGACCACTTAGCCAGCGTAGGAACCCCTCGAGGGAGTGCCGTNGAGCAAGTCGAAGTAGCACCACTTCTTCTCGCGGAACTTGGGGAGCACCAGCAGCGTGCGAGACCACTTAGCCAGCGTAGGAACCCCTCGAGGGAGTGCCGTAGCCGACTGCACGGGAAGGATATACACATCGCCCTGGGCCTCTGCTGGGGATCGCATCCAGCTGCTGCTGACCGTGGACTCCGCGTCTGAGGTAGCCGACGGCCAAGAAGAAGATGTCGAAGGCGGCGCCGGTCCGGCGCTGGCTGAGCCCGGAGGAGCATTGCTACGCCCTCCGCGTCTGGAGCCCTTCCCGTCGTTGTAGCCCTTCGGCGCGTTGACAGGCACGGGCGGCGGAGGCCCCTTCGGGGCACCATCATCCGCCTCATTCGGATGGAGCAAGAGGTACTCCCGGAGGCTCGACGTGTCGGAGGTCATGCTCGGTGGACTGGTAGGGCTACCTGGCTCCTTGTCCCGACGGAACTTGTCCGGGCGTTGGAGCCGCAACTCTGAGAGGATGTCCTCCTCTTGACCGTTGGCAAGGGCCCTCGTGACGAGGCTCACCAGCTCATCCCTGGCGAGGGGCTGGTGATGGCTCCGTTGCTGCTTGAGGTTCCGTGCGGTCATGGCCCTTGAGAGGGTTCGGAGGCGGTTCGTGCAGGTAGCTACAGCCCTGTCCCAGCTAGACACCTGAAGAATCTGCAGTGTCAAGCGGCAGTTTTGGATTGACCACAGACAAGCTTATGCACTCTGGGTATGTTGGGCACCTTGCAAATACGGGCCTAGGGCTCGGAGAAGGCACACTTGACATTAACAGGCGAGCACATGTTTTGTGCTCGGCGGCACACGGTGGCAAAAGTCTGTACAAGTTTTCTAGAGGCTTTTCTAATTGACCTTCCAGGGCACCAGGCATACGTAGAACGAGATTACTACCATCGAATCCCACTAGCTCCCTGACTGGTGATCTAACCTGGTGGGGTCCTGAAGCCATGCTTGCCATCNTCTAATTGACCTTCCAGGGCACCAGGCATACGTAGAACGAGATTACTACCATCGAATCCCACTAGCTCCCTGACTGGTGATCTAACCTGGTGGGGTCCTGAAGCCATGCTTGCCATCAGTGGCCGTTTTTGGAAGGCCTTGCAGCCCCAGTGCGCGCTGCTTCCTTGCGGCCGGATTCCTTGCTAGGCCGCACATGGTAGCAACAGGAGTCGAGCATGCGGAACAGGATCTCCTTATTCCCCTTTAGCTTAGTCAGACAATCAGCGATCATCTGCAGATTGTTAGTCCAACATGGTTGCACGTGACGCTCTGACAGGCATGCTCGAGCAATAGCATAATCGATCGCTAGGCGCTTCTCCATTGCAAGCGCACTACTGCAAGCTGATCGCGTGAGGGCATCATACAAGGACTTACTATCTATGACTAAACCTGAGGCTTTATCGGGGACCCATTGCTGAAACTCCTT
>BGNK01003986.1:26656-50164 GCA_003297005.1 Symbiodinium sp. clade A Y106
GGGCCCTTGGTATCGGCAGGTTGTGCAGAAGGGTCGCCGGCCGACGCTGCAGCCTCCACTTTCTCCTTCGTGAGCGTACCGCTAGAGCTGATGTCCGAGCTCTCACTCTCGCCTCCTGTGTCAGCAGGTACCAGTCGTCGATCACGCTTGCGCTTCCGTCCGGCCTTCTCAGCCGCGATGAGCGCCTCCAGTCGTGCCAGCACTGCCTTGAAGCGGGACACAAAGGCGGTCGGTCCTTCNCCGGCCTTCTCAGCCGCGATGAGCGCCTCCAGTCGTGCCAGCACTGCCTTGAAGCGGGACACAAAGGCGGTCGGTCCTTCTCCCTGTCTCCTCTTGAGGTGGAAAAGGAACTCATCCACTCGTTCAGCTCGGTCTCCGGGAGGTACTTGTAGTGGTTGTCAAGTGCCTCCAAGACCCGGAGCCAGCCATCCTCCGCTCTCAGCTCAGAGATCTGCAAGTGCTCGGTGGCTCTCCAAGCTTCACCCGTAAGGCGGGTCAGGATCTTGGGTCCTGCCAGTCTCACATGCTTCTCCTCCAAAGAAGCCACATTCAACAGAATCTTCCGCCTGAACAGGCGATACTCTGAAGGGGCACCGGAAAACACGAGGTCCCGGAAAGGATCGCTCTTCTCGGCCATCTCCTTGCCCTCTGCAGAGCCACACGCACTTTACTTTCCCTGGAGCCGCAGCTCCGCTACCATGAACAACCGCAAGACGGTTCACTGTCGAAGCGCACTCTTTTGTGCGCCCCTGCGCAGCTTGTCTCTAAGACTTCCAAGGGCCCTCCTGAGCCCGAAAAGAACAGCGAGGATTCGCATACACAGCAGTGCTCTACTGATGGGTTTTTCAATAATTATAGTATAATGGGCCCCAAAGCCCTATTATAATCATAAAGTCCCCTATATTAGACCTCCATCATCCGGGACTCCGGCGGAGAAGCCAGGTCTCTAACCTCGAAGCTGGGGTTGGGATTTAGGAGCTGAGTCATTAGCATTTAAATAATGATGCCTAAATTACTTAAAGTATGGATAGTTATTGGGTATCCACCTAAATTAACCCGGCCTGCTGCAAGGATCCGGGCACGGGCAGGCACAGCCCCCACTTTGTCGCGACATCTACAAACGCGCTTAGGCTGTTTAGGGTTCAGGGGTTTGGGTCCAAACGCAAGCGGAATCTAGTTGCAGCTGCTGATACTACGAGCATCCCGACACCTAGGTCGTCTACGAACTGCCCCTGCGTCGTAACCTAGAACATTAAACCAGAAGCTTTTACAACTCAATCATATAATAATTAATAAATTGCCCGGATAAGCCCCTATGCAAGCCTGGTCTTGTCCTTGCCAAGGTGCTGCAGGTCTGCCAAACCTGGTACATCACTTCCCTGACCCAGGCAGACACAGCCCAGGGCAAAACCTGGCGCAGCGTAGGTGTTTACCTCAAACTTCAGGCACTTAACTACTTAAAGGATCATGGGACTTAGTAATTTGGGCTATAAGTAAGGTAACTACAGATACAAATACTTATAACCCCAATAAAGGTACTTATAACCCTACTTACTAAGTCCCATGATCCTTCAAGTAAAGTTAGCATAGTAAATCCCAATTCTACTCAATTCGTTGACTGAACACAGTAAACTACCAGCGCCCACCTATGTGTCTGATAGGATCCCTCTGAAGTCTTCTAGGGGTGTACGGTAAGAGGTAGGATTTGGGGGACCGCTGGGGATATAGACCCTCTCAATAAGGTCCCTTGCAAAAGAGCCACAAGTAGGGTTCAGAAGGGTCCCCTTTAAGGGGTCTCCCCAATAAAAATGGACTAGGGTATGGTAGTTCGCGCGCAGAGTCTGAGGTTCACAGCTTTGGGTTTGCGGGAGACTTCAGGATCCAGAGGTCAATATAAGTCGATTTGCAAAAGCCTTCAAAGAACTACATTGGCTTACATTGGCTGACAGCACCTCAGCCCCTAAAGCGTACACCCAATCTACTAAGACGGAAAATCTCTGAGCCCAAGTCCTACTTTAAGTGTAACTCCAAACCTCAACCCCTGCTAAACGCATGCAAAAACATTCCGGCAATACTGGCACCCTGTTTCGCACTGTGCGCGAGCTGGAGGTCTGAATTTCCGGGTTTCAGGAAGTTTAGGGGTTTCGGGTCTAGGGTTTAGGGGTTTTGAGTTTCAGAGTTGAGGGTTTTGAAGTTTGGTGGGTGTCTGGCTCATGACCTGCCACACTAAGACCTCGACCTGACAATTTGAATCACATCAACCCTAATTACACAAGAAACCCCAAGCCTCGAAACCGTCATACCCAGCGAGAGCTTACCACCGGGACACTATTCAAAGTTCGTAGTCGGACACAGTAGGAATTTAGATCGCCCTTGGTGTCGCTCCCGGCTCAAATTTGGAGCTTAGGCTTTGCGGGCTTTGGGCCGTTGTCTTGTAGGTAGTGTTAAGGGTTTAGGGGACCCTAAACCCGAAACCGGACTGGTCACTGCAGGTTTCAAGGCTTGCACACCTTTGGTACAGCTCTGGAAAATGACTTCCTGCAGACAGCCAGAGAGGCGGTCATTCGGCAGCGAATTCAAGTTAAGAATGCATGTGTATGCCTGCCTACACTGTCGACCCAACAACCGAAACGTAACCTCAAGCCACGAAACCACAAAACCCTACTGCTTTATGATGCTGAAGAACTCGAACATTCGCGAAATCCACATCATACTAAAGTTGTACAAGAACGGCTCAGTGTCACTATGACCATTGTTGCATCAATGCTGCCATGGTTGGGTTGCTATCAGCACCATCCCGCCTGTCGTTGAACTACCCTGGTGCCTGTAGGTACCATTCCCCACAGGACCTTCGCGAGGACCATCTGAACCAGTTCTGCATTTGCATCTAAACACTACAAGCCCTCATAGCTGTTCTGGGTTGCAGGTGCCGATTGCAGGATCCTTTTTGCTACGTTTATGTGCGCCTTTTTCCTCTAGCTACCGAAATCAAGTGTAATTAGCTGTACAGTCTGCGACTTTAGAGCGTTGCCCCTACATGTGTGCTATCTCTTGACATCTCTTATTGTACATACCTAAAGACCTGAACCCCTAAGCGTACTGAGTTGCCAGTGCCGCGGCTCGCCTAAAGCCTGAAAGTACTATCCTTTACTATGCTATGCTATCCTGTCCTATTAAATACTCTACCATACTCTACTTTACTGTACTATACTATGCTATATTGCAATCTAAATACTATACCACAATGCTAGCCGCCCGGCAGGCTCAGAGAGCCATCCGGAAGCGTGGGCGCGACCTTGCCGAGCTTACAGAGTTTAGGGTTTAGGGCCAGGGTTTGTGGCTTCAGGGTTTAAGGTTTCAGGGTTTCGGTTTTAAGGGCTTAGGGGTTCAGGGTTTAGGATGCAGGTGTGGGGTTTAGGATGAATTTTACAAGCGTGGTTTCTCGTTGAATGTCCGAGCAGTTTGTTGAAAGGCCAGCTTCACAGGCAGGGTTTTCGCAGCATGTGTGAGAAAGTAGACACTCTATATCTGGCCCTTCAGTGAGGAGGATTGATTCTGTTCTCGCAGGGTCTGACCCTAAGCCTTCAAGTTCCTTAAAGACGAAATGAACCCTAAAAGGGCATATACCATATATGGAATCATAGTATGTAGGTTTAAGGCCCCTACTTTTTCAGGGGCTTTTGGCCTTTACAGTTATTGAGCCCTAAACCCCAAAGGCGATCCGGCTCACACTGCAAGTTCAAGGTGAGGCTTAAGGATCAAGTGGGTCTCTTCGACCATTGAACCCGAAACCCTAAATCGTGAACCCTGCTTAAGGGATCATGGGACTGCGTATCAGAGCCTTACCTAGAATTGCACGTACGATAATTGTCAAATAATTGTAGTCACAATTACATATAGCCCCAGGTAAGGCACTTGTACTTACAACCTTACTAGGTCCCATGATCCTCCGCATAGTGCTGTTTAAAGCATGTACTGGGAACCTAGTTAAGCTGCTAAGTGTGTCTACGCAGGGTTTCGGGGCACAGGGCCCTAATCCCACCTCCTCGTCCTCCTCTGCATTCTCTTCTTCTGCCTCCTCCTCTTCAGTGTCCTCCAGTCGAAAGTCTTGTTCTGGAAGCTCCGGGGTACCGCCCTAAGGCCCAAATCCTGAACCCAAAACCCCAAACCCCTAAACCCCGAACCCTAAGTGGTGAACGCAGACCCTAACCGCAACCCTAATAGCCCAAGATCCTAAACCCTACTTTGAGGATCAGGGGGTGTGTATACAAGTACCTTATACCTTAGGGGCTGAGTACCCTAGCCAAAAGAAGCTCAACCTTTTCATTTATGGTATGGTTATATGAACCCCATAAAGTTAAAGGTTACCTACTGAATCAAAATGGGCTATGGTTACGTTACTGATGACCCTACTTTAGTCGACTGATCGTCCACGCAGCCGCTGCCTGCTTGAAAACTAAAGGGCGGCTACACCCAAAACCCTAAACCCTAAACCCTAAATATCCCAAAACCCTAAACCCTAAATATCCCTAAACCCTAAACTCAAAATATCCCAAAACCCGCAACAGGGGACTGAGAGGCTTCTCGAGCACGGAAGACTAACAAGCTGATGATTGCAAGCAGCCCCCTACGCACCCCGAAGTCCCACCAACTGAAAGTCCTTAATGGCGCATGGCTCATGTTCATGTTTCGGGGTTTCCGGGCTCCTCAGGAAGAGCCTGGGTGAAAGAACGTTTTGGCGGATTGTAGATTCTAGGACGGTTAAACCTCTTACTTTGTTGTAGGCTTCGCATGTTAAGAAGTCATTTTCTTCATATCTATTTGATTCAGTTCTGTGCGATGAGTCCTGACCACTGTAAACTGTAACCCCACAGTGTAAACCCACACTCAGAGAGATGGAAGGAACTTGAAGCCAGCACCTTAGCAAGGCTAAGGACCTCTAGAAGCGCTGAACCTGCTCACCCCCATCCTCCACCTCCCCTCCAAATACAACTCCAATAATTAGAAATAATTAGAACCCTAGCACAGCCCTTGCATTTAAGCAGACCCTTTATCGCACCTCTAGGAAAAATGCATATCCCCTCTCCCCCTCCCTCCAAAAAAAGAACGCCATGAAGCCCGCATCCCACCCCCCAGAACCCTAAATCTTAAACCTTAGATCTGCTCAGCTCCTGCAACGCCTCGTCCATTTCGACTGCCCCCTTGGTAGATCGGTTGCCGTGCTTTGGGTTTTGGGTGTTTCCATTGATTCTTGAGGGCGTCGAAAGCTTTTGAGGTTTCCAGGGTTTCTTGTGGTTTCAGTGATGTAGGGTTGTTGGAGCTCATACGCTTTAAGACGTGAGGGTTTGGAGGCGCTTCAATGATTGGAGGGTTCTTGGTGCTAGCAGCTTTGAGGTGTGAGCGTTTCTATGGGCTTCAATGATTCTATGGGCTGTAGTGCTGATAAGCTTTAGGGTGTGTGGAATTTAGGGTTTATGCGCTTGTCTAGGCCGCCAGGATTGGGCGCTTAAGCCCTCTGGTGCTTAGGGTTTAGGGCTAGTGGAGCTGAGCGCTGAACGGTGTTCAGGCAGTGTTCAGGGTGTCTACTTCGGGCTTCGAGGGTTGGGGTTGAGGATTTCTACAGGTGCAGAGCGGCACCTGAACATTAGAATCCCTATCTTTGTGGTATAAAGGCCTCTAAGAAGGGTGCTTCCAGAAACCCTCAACTGTCAGATGAGTCAGATATGTTAATGATCATTTTTGATCCCCGGTCTTTTGAGGAAAGACTCACGTGTCTCCTTCAAGGGGTGTTCGTTCTCCCTCTCTCCTTCAGTTTCTCTCTCTCTCTCTCTTTCTCTCTCTCTCTCTCGCACCCTTTCACTCGTTGTCTCCTTCTCCAGCTCACTCTGGTCCAGAAGGACTGCGTGGGAGAACTCGCACATGCAGTTCTCAGAAATGAGCGGTCCTGCTTTGGCGGTCCTTTGAATGTTCGTCGTGGTTCAGATGATGTCTAGAAACCACTACACTTCTGACTGCACTTCAGCCAAGCCACCTCGGCAGCTTTCGCAGCTGCTGGCCTTCTTATCATAAGTGTCAGAAATCGGGATCAACCATGCAGGAAGATCTTTGGCTTTTCGTGCTTTACATGAACGGTAACAACCTTTGCGTACGCCTGCAGAGACTCTCAGTATCCTGATAGTCAGAGATCAAAACTAACAGACGAGCCTCTACACATGGAACGCCGGACCATGCAATGGAGAAAAGGTTGGTTCTCTGTTGGTTCAGGAGTTGGGCTGTTTTCGGCTGGAGGAGGTGCCCGACGAATCTTAGAGAGGATTTCGTTCTGGGCATGATAGCCCAACTCCACAGGCATGGGCTTCGAGATCTCATGACGAGCCTGGGACATGTCGCTGCTTGCAGCACAATGGCATTTCAGCTCTGGCTAACATTCCATACATGCATACATACATACATGCATACATACCGCCTGACTTTCTTACATACCCACACGCGGTACACACCTACATACACACATATGTGCTTATATGCGCAAACAGTGTATATAGATATATACACACGTGCTGTGCGTGTATATATAAGTATGTGTGTTTATAAACAGAGAGAGAGAGAGAGCAAAACAAACAGAGGTATGGGTGTGTGTGTGTGTGTGTGCGCGTGAATATTTGCTTATGTATGTCCACACACACACATATTCACATGTAATATGTATACGTATATGTATATGTCTATACATATGCATATGCATGTGCATATATATATATATATATCTAATGTGGTCTGCTGATTAATCCATCCCCCCGCCCTCCCTCCCCTATAAACATCCCGAATCCACAATAGTGTGTGGGTGGGCGGGGGGTGGGGGTCCGCCTCCCTGATCATCTTTAGTTGTTTGGAGGGCTGGGGGTCTAAGTTGTTTGGGAGCCGGTGGTCTCAGTAGTAGTACAATAGCACAGTAGCACAGTATGACAATAGTACAGTAATACAGGACAGAAGGCCCTTAAACCCCTAAACCCTAAGCCTTAAGTCTCGCTGAATGGCTATGTCTCCTCTCTGTGTTTCCTCTATCTTGCCGCTCTTGCCTGTCTCTGTCTCTCATCTTCCAGGCCGTCAGTTTGTAGTAGGAGTACTTATTTGCAAAAGCTTTAAAAACCGGGAAGGGAAGTTAGGACTATTGAGGGGTGGTCTATTATTGTGTGCTATTGTGTGCAGGCCGAGTTTAGCTCTATTGAGGCCGAGTTTAGCCCTGTTGAGGGGACCATTACTACTCAGGAGGTAACATTGTTTAATTACACGTGTATATATATATATATTATTGATACTGATACCTGGACACTCCTGGGGGCATTAATAAAAGGCGTTGGGCCAACAACTAATAAAAAAAGGCGTTGCCTTTGAAAAAAGGCGCTGCTAACAAAAAAGGTAGTTGTTATTATTCCGAGTTGAGACGGTTGTCTTGGTATAAGCATAGTACATAACATTTGTGGGATGTAACGACAGCTTGCGGCTCTTTGGGCTGGAGAAAGGTTCTGTTGCAATGTAGGTAAACTGGATAGAAGAACAATTGTGGTATTGGGCCTTCAGCTTTCAAAAGCAAGGACGGCAGTAGATGATCGATTCTAGGCTTTAAGGTGGGGTTTAGGGTTTAGGGGAACATGTTAAAACATCCATCCTAAACCACGAAGGCCGAAATACTCGGTAGCCCCAGACACCCAGAACTCAATTAATTCAGAAATCCCAAAGCTACCGGTCCCAGAGAGAGATGGCGGCCCTCTTTCGCTAATCCATGGAGTTCCTGCTGCTCGAGCGATCAGCCTGGGGCTTAGCGGCTTAGTGGCACCGCTTTCTCTTTCGAGAAGAGGGTTGCTTCTGCTCACCTTGCAGAAACCTTTTGTAAACTGCTTGGGATTTCATGAGACATCGTTCCAGCGTGGTTCTGGCAGCTTGCTTCTGATGCACACGACGAATAATACGTGAGCACTTGCCAATGACATCTTCGTTGCTTTCACATCCATATACCAAAGGGTTCGGGATGGCTGTAATGGTTGGATCGGAGAGGTATTCGCGAAGTTCAAAAACATCGTGGCAGAGTAGATGCAGCTTCGGCTTCATGCCAAATCCTCGAAAGTTCTTCTCGAGCACAAGTGGCGATGTGACACAGGCATGAGCAAGAGAGTTAAAGCCTTTCAAGAACAGATGGCCTTCGTCAGCTAAGGCTTTTGCACATTTTCTTGATAACCACCACCCATGTCTGTACAAACTCTTGGCCCAAGAGGTGCCAGCACAAGCTGTCACATTCATCTTTTCCAGCAAATCAACATGGCCTTCATCCAGAGGATTGTTCAAACAAGACCTGGTAAGATACTGTAGCCATTCCATGAGAAGCATTGTGTCACTACCCTTGGTCTTGCACCAAGGATACTTCTTGGCGTTGGAGCAATTGAAGTTATCCTGTGAGAATGAATGCATAGCAGGATGCTTCCCCACCGTAGAACACCATAAACGGAAGTGGCCAAAAGCCCGTTGCAGAAGCACCTGCCGATTGTTCCTTGCCTGGGGCTGGTTGAAGTACCCAAACCTGCAAATCAACAGCACTGAGCTGCCAATAAAATCCCTGAATGTTCCAATCTTGCTGCAATGGAAGAAATCTCTGCGGAGTATTCTCTCAGGAGTGGTGGCATCAAACGGAATACGATCGAACATAGGAGGTTCATTGCACAACCACGGTCGATCGAAGTATATGCTGCTTGACCATGATGGCACCCGGCTAATGTCTTCGAAGTGCTCGTGGCCTGAACCAGCATGACAGTAGTGGCAGCAGCCTTGATCACCTCCCACGAATTTGTAACACCTCGTCAGTTTGCCAATCTTGGAAAACCATGCAAGGTCGCCCTTCAATCCGAGGACGGCACCAAACCAATACGTGCCTCCAACACAGACTCCTTCGTAGAAGAGTTGTCTCAATTCAGAAGAAATCTGTCGTATCAATGCCTCCAGCAAGTTGTTCTGCTTGAAGAAGACATGTGGGAGTGCACACAATATAAACTTCGTGAGAAACGGATGGTGTTGTAAATTGATTTCTTGGAATGCTATCTCAGGGTCCATGCCATCAGTTTGCTCACCTGAAGTCTCGCATAGCCCCTTGAGGTTCAGGCCCCGATCCGAGCAGCAGCGACAAGAGTTGAAGTGTTTGCCACCCATCTTGTTATCAGCAGAGCTCAAGCCGAAAACTGACTCTAGCATCAAAATGCAAGTGTTCGTCTTCTTCAATCCTCGCCCTTCATCTCCGTGAAGGCAGAATGGGATCACCCGTGATGTGCAGCCTTGGTGTTCTCGGAAGATCTCGTGGCTTTTGTGTGTTTGTTCATACGAAGCCCAAAATGATTTCAGCATCTTCTGACCTTCAAGAGCTCGAAGGCCTCCGAAAAGTACTTCAGGTCCTCGCTCAAGCAGGTACTTTACAAAGGCCAATGGCGAAATATATGGTACCTCCAGATCTTTCCCATCATCATGATATCGGAACGTATTAATGGGAACTTTCCAGAGCATGCCCCATCGAAGAATGAATGAGCGGGCATTCCTAGATGCATTTGCTGGACCCGTGTTGGGCACAGCCCGGCTAAGGCCAGGTGCACACCTTGCTGCTGCAGATGTGAGGCTCGACAGAGTTGTAGCGGGTACATGAGAGAGCTTTGGGTTTTGGGGGATTGACATTAGTCCAAGACACCATTTAATCAGACCTTGTGCGTGGAACCTTGTGGTCCTTTTCATGGTTCGGGGTTTGAATAGATTGATGTGCAAGCCAAGCTGCACAGTCAGCAAAAGCTTCAGCAAAAGCTTCGGTGAGTGGCTTTGGTTCCGACGACAATTGATGACCTGGCCGAAAGAAGTACCATGTTGATTAGGTCTTGGAAGTGTTGCTATAATAAGTATGTTAAAGGTATTGCAGCTGCGACGGCAGGATCAAGCAGCTACACGACACAGTCAAGGGCATCACTTTTGTTGTGGCTTGTTGGCGACGACCCAAGCATCTCAGCAACATGTTCGCACAAACCATGGGCCCGGTAGGCACTTCCTCTACGGGCCCAGAAAGATCTTTGATCACAGAGGCTCCCACAAGGCCCCAAAATAAAGACAAAAGTTTCGGGCCACCGTATACTTCAGAAAGCATGAAGGTCGATTCCCCGAGCGAATCCTCTTCATGCACCCAAGATCTTCTAGGCGTGTTTCCTCTTGCCGTTCTTGGGAGGCTTTGCCGGCGGCGAGGTCTTCTCTTCCTTCACTCTCGGTGCCCTGGCTTTGGCCTTGGGCTTGTTGGGTTTGGACCTGGTTTTCGCCTTCGGGGTGCCGTCTCGCTTCTCCTTGGGCAGGAACGGCCTGCAAGGTGTCAGGAGTAGTAGAGAAAGGTTCTGATTACGACGATGTTTCAGCACTGGCCTGGCACGTGTCTCCAAAGAGAGCGAGCTCGCAGCCCTGAAGCCATGATCTACACAAGACCTAATTCACTAGGCTCTTCAAAATACCGAGTATGCTAGGCCAGACTACTTCCGTACATAAGCTTCTGGCAAGGAAACCACAGCTTCGATCTTCTCCATCAGCGGCTTCTCTTGCCTTTGATAGGCTGGGTTCCGAAACTTGGCAATAACAGTGAACGTCGGGGCTTGCAAGGTTTAGCTCAGATTCGCTTTGGGAAGGCCGGTGACAATCTTCTGGGAGTAGGCATCGCTCAGAGTCTTGACACCGTCTGTGAGTTCCAGGTTGAGTTTGTCAGCCTGCTCCCGGAACCTAAGCTTGCAGTCGCAGAATTTAAGGAGATTGTAGGAGTAGCATCGAAGACTAGCACAGACACTGAAACACACACAGACACACATGCACAGAGAGACACCCACGAACACACACCACACCCAGACCCACATGCCCACAACCACCCACCGGCACGAACAAAAACACACACACACACACAAACAAACAAGCACGGCCTCACCCCCACCCACACACCCGGAAACACGAACACACACAGACACACACAGAGCGACACTAATGTACAGGCGAGACACTAATGCACAGGCGTCTACAATTGTTTTCCTTTTGAGCAGCGACACGATGTTTTGGGTTCAGGGGTTTAGGGCTACGGGTCAAGGGCGTGGGTTTTTTTCTAAGCAAGCCCTTTATCCCTGATTAAGCAGAACTCCATGGCCAAGCTTCGAAGTCTGAATCGCTGTGGGCTTATCCGCCGACCCTAAGCGTTCGGACATCTTCTCCATGATCTGGGTCCGCTTCGACAGAGCTGACCTTTGGGGTCAGGCTTTCTGGCTTTGAGTTTGAATTAATGGCTAACAGAATGAAACCCTAAACCCTCACAGGAAGATAGGAGCCACACATAGATTTGATGACACAATACAAGGGAGACACCTCGGTTTGGGCCTAGGAACACAATGCTGGGAAGGATTGCCAGCAATGACTTGCTCGGGTCAAAGTCCGGAATCCCAAGCTTCTTTCGAGCCGTTTGAGCAAAGTCCTCCTCGTCGTCATCATCGAATGTGGCGTCGTCTTCAACTGCGATCCCGAATTTCGGCGTGTAGGGTTTAGGGCCGTTTAGGGGTTTTAGGTTTAACGTATTTAGAGTAATGGGAAAGTCTTGGGTTTTCAGGTAGAAGCCAGTTTAGCACTCCCGGAGCAGCAGAACTGTAGCCTTATGCAACCCAAAGCACAAACCCTATAAAACATATCCAAGAACCCAGCCCCTTTACGAGTAACAACTGCAGGGTTTAAGATTCGAGACAAACAAACACATTAAATGTTTCTAATCTCAATCCATAGCCGTTACAACAACAATACAGCCGATGGGCTTGGTTTCAAGTTCCGGAGCTAAGCAGTTGGGTTTGCAGCGGCGAAGAGTTGGGAGCTTGGGATTATTTCTTGGAAACGAAGGACACCGGAATTTGGTTGAGTTGTTTCTCGGGTCTTAGAACTTTAGAAGGCCTAGCGATTATAGATTTAAGGCTTTGGTTGTTGGGGCCTAAGGGTGTGTGGTTTATACTTTGGCCACAGCAAAAAACCTAACGGGATGGCCTGGCGACATACTCCCCAGCGATGAGGGCTCCATGTCCATGCCCTTGAGGCCCTGCTCGGTCCACCTTGCACGTTTCGTCATCATCAAGGAGGACCTCTTCCTGAGCCGTATCGGGGTATCTTGGGATTCAGGGATCCTAACTACCTGGGCTCGGGAGTAAGGTTCTGACTTCACCGTGCCCTTAATCGTCCTCTCCACATAGTAGAGAATCGTCTTTTCGTAGCGATCTCTCCTGGCTTTGGTTGGTGTGGCTTTTTTGGGTTTCAAAAACCTAGCAGCAGTCCTCATCAACTCTTTGGGGTTGGTGCGGCAATGAGCCTTGATAGCCTCAATCCTTTGCCTCGGATGACGAATGGTTCGGATGACTGGTACTGGTATTTATTGTGCACAGTGACCGCATTAGTTGCAGGTAGACAGCTCAGTGAAGCCCCAAGACCTCATGGTCTCGCTGCTTGCATACTCACCCTCTATGACCACTTCATTTTCAAGCATCTCTTGCCGGATCACCTCCACCTCTGAGATGAAGGTTGCCTTGGGAGGTTTGGGTTTAGGGTTTAGGGTTAAGGGGTTTATGGGTTTAGGGGATCATGGACTCGAAACCCATCGTGATACAAACCTGATCTAGCATAGCCCAGCCACAGGATCATATCCAACCTGCAAAAAGATCTCCTCTAGCATGGTTCTGCGTGAGCCCCGATCGTGCCATTCCTTCCAAATCTCCTCCGAAACCTTAGCGGTGCCGTTCGTCCTCCGTTTGAAGATCCTCTGGGATCTCATACGAATGGCCTGGTCAGTCAGCTGGGCCTTCCCCAGCTCAGGCTTGGGAGCTTTGGTGTCAGTGATTAGGGGCACCTGTGAAGCAACATCATCGTCTGTCAAAGGTTTTGTCTTCTTTCGGAGAGACAAGGCCATTTGTGACAGGTGTTCGGGCTTGGGGCTGTCGGGCAGGGGTATGCTTCTCGGCTTGGCGTTAGGTGTCCTGCACTTAGCCTCCGGGGCCGGCGGGGGGCTTTCATGGATTGTTTCTGCTGCGAAGATGCTCGGGGTGGGCTTCGAGGGGGTCACTGGGGCAGATTGCTTCTCCTTGCGTGGGGTTTCCGGGCCAAGCTCAGCAGGAGGGGCCTGGGGAGGAGAACTTGTCTCAAGCTGCTGGGGTGGAGCTTGAGTATCCAAGAGTGTATCACTACTCCCCAGACTCTCGGATTCCTTCTCCTTTGCATCCTTGGACAAGGAGGCCGCCGAAGCTGCTGCATCCAAGTCATCCAAGGCCTGCCAGGGGCTAATTCGGTGTTCGGAGACATAGGTTTTAGGGTTTAGGGTTTAGGGGTTTTAGGGTTTAACTATACAACATACATATACAGTAAACTTCGGAGATAAGACAATGTGGTTCTTTCAGTCGTTGGGCCTGGAGCTGCTGCCATAACTGATCATCGGTCAACTGGGCTATATCGTTCGGGGACAGGACAGGCAAGCCGGCTTTCGCAGCCGAAGGTGCAGTTCCGGAGTTCATCATAACAGACAACCACAGGAGGCAACCGAGCTACCCCTGTGTGTACAAGAGAACATGCCTGGCAACCGCCTACATGCAACTCTGTAATATCAAGCAAACCCATAGGATTACATAACAGCCTGAAGACAAACCCTTGTCCTAAATCAGCCAATGCAAAAGCTTGAGCAGTCCGAGCAAGCAGTTTCTTTGCTTGCCATGAACATGATGGACTTGTCATTGCAACAAAGGCAGGCACTGTTTCCAACTCTATCCTTCCTTGCTTGCATGCATCCAGCAAAGAATAAACTTGCTGGCTCAGGCTGTACAAGAGCCAACAGCAAGACCAACAGCCCCTATGGCAAAATCCCGGGCCCCAGCTAGCTTCATAAAAGCTACGAAACCCCGAAAACCGGTCGCACTTAGCCATTCGGGACAGCACTAAAACAGGCGAAAATGGCGATAACGGCAAATAACGCCTTCAGCCCGCGAAATAACGGTTTACGCCCGCCAAATAACGCCGCAGCCCAAAACCACTTAAGCACACTTTTCGTGATTTGAGCTGCAAAAACCCTGAAAAAAACCTTTTAAGCAGTATTTGACTACTAGGACTAGGAAGTTCCACAGCCCCCCAGCATGAAGGAAATGTAGTGCAAATCTGCCCTACATTTTCGCACCAGCCCCGTTGGGCTGCCGGACACGAAAAGTGCAATGCTCCAAGCCCACGACATACCCGACAGGCTCGCACTGCGGCCTGTCCTCACAGCTCCTCGTGCCCACCAACTACCTGGCTGCAAGGGAGGGACTTGTTGGGTTGGTTTCTGGTTTCGGAGGGCTCCGGTTTTGGGGTTTAAAGTATCAATAGTTTCGGAGGGCTCCGGTTTTGGGGTTTAAAGTATCAATAGAAGAGAGGGTACGGGATTTGGGTTATCTGCGTCGGGTTTTTTCGGCGATTTCCTCTTGGCGGGCTGTTGCTTCAATGGTTTGGGGTTTAAGGCTTCGAGGTCTGGGCTTTCGCTACAGTATTAGGTGGCTTGTGGCCAAGCCAGGTGAACCCCCTAAGCATCTATGTATCCACCGAGGTTTTCACGAACCCTAAACCTTGACCCGAACCCTGACCCCCAAGCCTAAAACCCTTGCCTGGCAAAAGAACCCTCAATCTAAACCCCGGACCCTAAAACTCCTGTGCCCGAGCCGGAAAGCTTAAGTATACCTACATTGTATAAGTAGCATCCATCTAGAATCCTCACAGAAGCCCTTAAGAACCCCAGCCCCCAAACCCTAGATGAGGCGGGGCGGCGTGGGTTGGGTGGTTTTCCAAAATCGCACAACCAGGGCCTGCTTCTCTTATTTTGGTGCTTTCCTAGCCTAGATTGTAGTTTCGTTTCACCAAAGCCACTGGGAAGCTGTGCGGGTGGGGCTTTTCGAACCGCCTGGTTACCTTCTTTTCGGACTATATTTTGTTGTATAGTAGCCCAAGTTGCCTATCCCAGAAGAATAATAGCAGCCCGAAGCCCGGAACCGAAGTAACCCCTCAATTTCTTCGGGGTTGCATGAACTAACACAGCCTAAGGCAAGCTCTTACGACACAGATCAAGCACCCTAGAAGGAACCGAACAGACTCCTGCATTCACCCAAGGAAATCCCAGCGAATCTTCATTTCTGGCCTCCTTGTCACAGCAGCTGCCGATCTTGGTCGCATGGAACCTGGGCTGAGCACTTTGGCTCTCTTGCTTCCTGGGTTTGTGTTCCGGGCGACATTCTCATTTAGCCGAGCCTCTGTGTCGGTGTTGTCTGGCGAATGGACAGCGACTTCAGGCTCTGCGATCCATGATCCAGGGTCCTGAGAGCTGCTGCGGGCAATCGTCGGTTTCAATGTAGGAATCTAGGTGTCCCAAAGTGTTTCAGCTGTTACGATTTCACACATCTACTTACGGCTTCGGGTCTAAGGGCGGGGCCTTCAGGAGGCTGCATCTTCGACTTCGGTATGGGTCTGTGGGTCCACCAGCTTGACTGGTTTTTGCTCAATAGTTTCTAGGCCCTGGGTCAGCTTAGAACAAGGTACTGTTCATCCGCTGTTGCCTACAGTGTAGTTCGAGTGCAGGAATCGACCCGGGTTTGGGGCTTGGCTTCCAGGCTTTGGGGTTTGGGGTCTGGGTATTAGGCTTTCGGGGTTTGGGGTTGGGGCTGTAGACTTTAAACCACGAAGGTCCTTGCTCCCGGCTCTCGATGAGAAGCAGCTTGTTGTGCTGCCCTGCAGCAGAGCAGAAACCCGCTAACATCCCGAAGGAAGAAATTAGCCACATTCCATCGGTAACTGCTGGTGCTTTAGGGTGTTCTGGGCTTAGAGCTTTAAGTTTTGTTCCAGAGAGGGGTTTGGGCTCTATAGGCTTTAAGGGTTTAGGTTTAGGGACCGGGTTTGGGGTTGGGTCTTTAGGCTTTACGGTCCGGCTCACCAGATCTCCAAGAGCTGTTGCTGTTCGGAGCCCTGTCATAGCCCTTACAAAAAAGGTTTACTAATCCGGGCTGTGCACAACAAATAAGTTTCCTCACAAAGGGCTAGTGCCGTTACGTGTTGGGGTTATCGGTCTGCGTTCGCGGGTTAGATAATCAAGACTTATGATACCGATTCGGTGCAAAAGACATCCTGGACCCTTAACCACAAAAGCCTTAATCCCTACACCCTAAGCCTTAGACCCTTAACCTCTCCAAACCCTACCGATTCCTGTCCTAATTGCTTCATGCCAAATTGGCCAATCCTGGGTTCTGCTCAAGCAGCAGAACCTTTAAAGCTTCCAGGTGTCTGAAGTGCTGACCAGTGGCACAAGTCTGCCCAGGTGCTACATGTGCATTGGAAACTCTCTCCCCCTAAGGTCGCTATGTCTGCCATTTTATGTAGATGGTACCGAAAGAGCCTGATGCAATGGTTCTAGCTTAAGTAATCATGTACACATTACAACTATAACATAAAGCTTGGGCTCTAGCCCTTGGGTTTGACCTTACTCTTGTGTCGACGAACATCAGCAAGACACTCTCTCTCTGTTCAATGCAATACTTGCCGGCGTGAGAACTGCAGCATGAAGCTATAGCAGGACAGCACTGATAATGCATCCAGCGAGAGAACTCAGAACAGCCTCCACCCAGCACCCTTTCCCAAACAAGCCAGCCCATCCAGAGCACTTGTTGTAGAAGCCACGGGCGGCCAAGAAGTTCATCTGACCTGCGAATCAGGGAGAAAAAAACGGAAGTCGATATCGTGGGCTTCTGTGCTGACAGGCAAACCTCTTTTTTGGTTGGCAGCAGCTGCACCCTTCAATCCCGAAAGGCTTTCGAACTCTGGAAGTCACAGCCGAACACAGGGGCAAGGCATTAGATGAAGCATCCCAGCCAAAGCTTAAGCTTTTCGGCGCTCAGACTCGCTAAGCTTTAGGGTTCCAGGCTTTAGGGGTTTAGGAGTTTAGGGTTCAGGAGTTTAGAGTCTATAGAAGCCAGTTCAAGTAGGCATCCAGCCCCGAACCTGTCTAATCGGCTGTGCTCCTGCAGGAACATTGAGTTCTGTTGACCCGACCCATAACCAAACATAGATCTAGGTTCCATCCCAGATCTGATCTCATCACCGGTGGTGCCGTCTCAAGCAGGCCACAAAAGCTCAAGCACTCAGTCGATCTCAGCTGTGAGCTGCCTTAAGTGTCGGCACGAGGCTTAGGTAAGGCTGAGGACTTAGGAGCTGCAAGTAGTCATCTGGGATGAAGCATAAGGTTGAAAGTTTCAGCTTAGGGCCTAGGACTTAGGGTGCTATGGGGTGTTATTACCTGATCAGTAGTCTTTATTCAAGCCATAGAGAATCGTAAAACCCCTGGTCCCAGTCGCTAGTGAGTGTTGATGAACTTGAGAGCAGCTTCGCGGCAAAGTTGATCGTACTTCGAGCGTGAGGGGTTCTCGAGGGCTGAGAGGTCGCCGAACACCATATTCCAGAACTCGCCCTGCCGAAGGAATCCAACCCTAATAAAAACAAGAAGACGAAATATATTTAGATCAGAAGACCAAACTCGCGATTCCATTCTAAAGGATAGATGAGAACCAACTTCTAGGCAATCAATCCCTGAAGAACAGAAGCCTCGTACTGCGAAGGGGACTCCAGCTCGGGAGCAATCATCGAAGCATAGGTCTCCAGCATGGCTCGGAAACGTGCCTTGGGGATCTCGCCCTCAGGGCAGCGGCGACCGGCGAAGGTAGTCCGCTTCGCCTTCTTCTCGCACTCATGAGCCGCGAACCTCGGATGTGGCTTCAGAGCCGGCTTGCGAGCAGCAGCCGGTCGCTTCATGGGCTTCACAACCTCCTCGTCCGAGGAGTTGGACTCGCCCGAGGCTTTGGCCTCCTCTTCCTGATCGGAAATCAGCAAGGCTCCCTCAACAGCCTTGACCCGTCCCCCGGAGCTGCCACGACCGCCACGGCCGCGACCTCGCCCTTTGCCGCCATCCTTCTTGGCATCGCTCTTCTTGGAATTTCCACGACCACCTCGTCCTCGCCCCTTTTTCGGGGGATCATCATCCTTCTCGAACTCCGATACTGAGCCGTCGGCCTCGCCTGACTCAGCCTTGCCATGAACAGCCTTCTCGATCTTGCTCTTAGCCTTGGCTTTGGGCTTACCAGTCTTGGCATCAACTGGCTTGGCAGCCTTTCCCTTTGCCTTGGCTTTGGCCTTGGCTTTAGTAGCTGCCTTCGGCTGCTCATCGGAGGGATCCAAATCATCTTTCAGATCCCCACCTCGCTGGGTCCTGCGAAGGACCAATGGAGGCACCGGAGACAGAGCCTCTGCCTTGCACAAAACCCGAATCACCCAAATTGAAATATATATCAAGAAATACGTATAATCAAAGTCTCAAAGAGCTATCCCGCCACAGTCCATGAATGTATAATTCGCCTGGGTTGGCTCTTGCGAGCCCTCAGCATTCACGGCTTTCGCCTCCGGCTTGGGGGTCATCTTAGTTGGAGTCACGGCAGGGGCATAGGAAGGACTGCCGATCAAGGATCCAGTCGCTTCTGCCAAGCTCTTGGGTGAAGAGGTCACGGAAGAGCAGAGGGAGCTTGTAGAGGCAGCACGGGCCAAACCATCCCAAGCCTGTGTCTCGGCATTGTCCGGGCCTTATGTGAATGAAAGATCGATTAACTGATTTCAACCGAGCTATCCTAAACCTCCTAATCCAAACCAACCAAAATCTATGGGAAAAGAAGGGCTTGAATCAGTCCAGACTACCCTTTGTCTGCGGGGCCTTCTCTGAAGCTTGCAGCCGCCGGACAAGCTCTGCCCTGCGAGGGATATATCTAATAACACTCTCTAAACCCAAAAGCCCCAAAAAACTTCTAACTCATTAAATAACTTCTGCCTCAATTGCTCTCGCATCCTCGCCAGGGCGATGCTCATGTCATCCGTCGTAAGAACAAGCTTGTCCTCCTCCTGGAACAGCTTTTTGGGCGTAATCGGAACCATGTTGCCAGGAGCCACAGCGGAGTCCGGAGTCGCAGTCATGCACTCCTCCGAGCTCGCACGAAGCATCTGCGAGTCCTGGTTTTCATCAAGCCTCGGGGACCGGAGTTTCATCAAGGAAGCAGCCTTCTCCATGTAGGGATCTGACGGCAGCTTTGGCGAAGGGACCGGCTCCGCTGGGACTGCCGCCGGCTCCACTGGAGGATCATCCTCCTGCATGGCCTCTTCTTCGCCATGCTCAGCTTCATCACTGAAGCCTTTCTGCGGAGCATCTCCGATCTCGCCGCTTCCGTCCTCGAAAGCCTCCACAGATCCATCCTCGATGGCCAAAAGGGCCTCCTCCGAGAGGCCACCTTCTGGAACCACCCAAGCAATCTTCAAGATTTCATAGAAGGCATCCAAGCAACGATCCTTAGAAAATATAGATCTAGACGAAACTCCCCGCGAAAGCAGCAATTACCGACAAAGCCTTCTAAACTTTGAAGATCAAGTTTCTCGGTTAGTCGATCCTGAAAACAATCTCCTCAATCCGTGGGAAAACAGGACTTTGAGGCCAGCTCCGTCTTGATGAATTTTGATACGATCCTCAGGCAACCCCAGGTTCATGCGAAGGGTGGCCACCTGCTCAATTGAGAAAGGATCCTAACCCAGATTTATTGCTAATCAAAGAATACCAACCAAAATCTCATAGCATCTGTGACGAATCACCTCATCTCGCATCCGATCGATGCCTACTGTCTTGGGGTAAGGGCATCGCTCGACCCACCATCTGGCCAAGGTCTCCAATGCAAGATGATTCAGCTTCATCGCACCGACTGATGCGACTCCCACCGCCCTGTCATTGAGCCATCTCGTGAGAACCTGCTCGGGCTTCTCGAGGATTCGCCTGCGGAGCTCGGAAGTTTCCTCCAGCAGGCGAGCTAGAGATCCTGCATCATCGCCCGCCATGACTCTGTTCTCCGATGCCTACAGCACGATCAAAATCGCCGTCAGCTGAAAATTGCTGCACACCATGGCACAGCATTTGTTGATAGCAGCTCTGCACAAAAGCTTCTCAGAGATCTGCGAAACCATCAACTGGAAATGGAAAGAGCCCTGCTTCATCAAGCAACGAAAACCCTCGAACATACTCAAACGTGTCCTTATTACCTTATTAATTGATAACCCCTAGACGAACAACCCTTGGCTCCGGAACTCCGACCAGGATCAGGCCTCGTCAAAGCAGTACTCCATCTCGTAGACACCGCATCGGCAGTACCTGCAAGCATAGGAATTCGTGGAAAAGCCCCGGGAACCAGGATACTGCACTCACAACTGCGACGGCTATATGTACCAAAGACAACCTCAAACTCAAATATCCCAAACCTTCTCGGGGCGCACATGTGCACTGATCACGATAGCGAAGAGCCATCATCGCATAAGACGGCAGGAAGTTGGGAAGAGGATTTATAGGGATGGATAGTCTTTAACCCCGGGCAGTTGCCCTGCAATGGCTAGAAGCCACTCGTTAAAGCTTGAATTTCCCTAGTCGAAGTCAGTACACACTTTGTTGCCGGCATGCAGCTTCGAACTCTTGCAACACAACAAACAGAGCACCTGATGCTGCGATAACATACCACAACCAATTCAGCCACGTCCAAAACCCCGCAATCTAGAAAAACGCCGACAAGCAGAAGTTTCCGTCCCTATCATTGAAAACCGCTTATTCCCAGAACGACTTAAATTAAAGGCGCCAGGATTCTACAGGTATTGCATGCTATTGCTACTGCTACTGCTATTGATACATTGATACATTGGTGCATTAATGCATTGATGCATTGATGTAAAGTCCGAACTTCAAACTATTTACCCTGAGCCCCAAACCTGAAGCCTAAACCCTAGAGTGGAGTCTTCTGAGCTCGTGCTACTTGGAGGATCATGGGACTTAGCAAGTAGGCTTATAAAGTGCCTTAATTGGGTTAGAAGTAATTATAACTGTAGTTACCTTACTTCTAACCCCAATTACTAAGTCCCATGATCCTTTAAGTAGGCGATTAGGAGGGGATCTTGTGAGGAGGTTTGGGTGCTTTGTCTCCGACTTATGAAAACCCTGTCAGATCGTACAAGCACGCACACATACAACATCGATATCAAAATATCAATATAACAATAAATGTATCCATATATCAATATAACAGTATATCAAGTCAACGCTACAACAACAAACTTTAGACTCTATGCATGAATTTGACACCAAGCGCTACTTGAAGGGGCAGGGGACTTAGTAAGTTGGTTGTAAGTTGGGTTATAATTAGGGTACCTCCATTTAGGGCAGCTACAACTCTACTTATAACCTACTTACTAAGTCCCTGCCCCTTCAAGTAAGCTCTAACCCTTATAGCCCGAAACACCAAAACTCTGAAGCAGCAAACTCTAAAACCCCCCAACCCTGCACTTCTTGCAGAACCAGTGAACCAGTATTATAGAATCCACATAGGAGCGCTTGAAGAACTGGTTTTAATCTTCAACCCTGGAGCCTGCAGCCCTGATTAAACCCTAAACCTTCAACCCTGAACCCTGAAACCGAGAAAAGCAGGGATGGCAACGATTGCTTGTTCGGGGTTTGAGGGTTTGAAGCTGGGATATTTAGGATTCAAAGACCCTAAACCCTAAGCCCACTCTCGGGCCGGCCTCTTCTTGGGCAGGGGTGCTGGTCGAAGCCGATGGGGCAGAAGCCGGAAGACCACCTCCGCTTCTGAAATCTTAGCGTCCGTTTTCCCTCTTACATGAACAGTTCTTATATCTGCATATATACATATATACATACCATATATATACATATACATAATAGTATATTATACTATATGTTATATTATAATATGCACATTCATAATGTATGTATCTGTTGCAGGATTCCATGGGCTGGCATAGGCCTCTATCCTTCGTCCGTAGGTTTCGTTGTAGTGGGCTCATCCCAAAGTCGCTAGGGCCAAAGAGAAAGGGTAAAGGGTTTTTGGAGGCCTCAAAAGGTGGGATGAAGGTAGGTAGGATTAAGGATCCCTTGTATAAGGACTCTTATTTTGGGACTACCCCACCTACCTTCATCCCACCTTTTGAGGCCCCTGAGGTTTATGGCCCAAAGACTCCTCAAAGAAGGCTCAAGCAGGGAATGTGCATTAAGCTTTATGAAGTTATGTAAGGATCCCGGTTTAGGGTTTAGGGTTTAGGGTATCCCCCTATTTTCTAAGGTGGATTCCTGAATTAGAGGGTTCGGGAGATGAAGGCCGTAGGCCTGGAGCTTCGAATGCGGGTATGCGGCTTGGGGTTTGAGCCCGAAGCATTCAGGACTTAGGGCTTAGGGCTCAGCTAAGCCCTGAACCCTAGCCCTAACGCTTATAGGGTCGCGCTTTCGCGCTTTCATGTTTGGAGTGCAGGGCTCGGCTCACTCACGAGGCCGTGCCATGTTAGGAGCTAGGGTTCGCCCTGAGGCTTAGACCCCAAACAGTAAACAGGGACCGCATGACGGATAGAATTCGGGCTCGAGATGCAGGATTTTGGTACGTTGCAGGTGTAGGGGTTTGGAATCTTGGAGTTTGGGCCCCCAAAATAAGCATAACATACAGGCAAACGCTTATGTCACGCCCATGTCATGCCTGGCGGCTTTCCCCCATCTAAACGCAGCATAACGAAAGTCACGCCTAAGTCATGCCTTTCACTCTTCCCCCATCTAAACGCATGTGCAACGGATTCGAAATATACCCGAAACAATGGACTAAATCAAGCCCTTCTCTGGTGATAAATCATAAACAGATACAGACAGCAAGCACATTTGGCAGTGAAGCCCCAAGTGAACGCATGGTTTTAGGTGGACACCAACCGCGATTGGAGCACAGCCCCCCAAAGGTCGTGCATTGGATGTTGGTTATANAGCACATTTGGCAGTGAAGCCCCAAGTGAACGCATGGTTTTAGGTGGACACCAACCGCGATTGGAGCACAGCCCCCCAAAGGTCGTGCATTGGATGTTGGTTATACTAGTCCCCGAAGCCTGATCTGCGTGTGTGTCAACAACGGTAATCTCCATGTAGACGCTGTCCAGAAACTCCGAACGACATATACTTCCAAGCCAACGGAATATCCATTCCCGCATGGTATGCTGTGCATTCGCCCATGTCAATGACAGAAATATTTTCAAGAATTGCTTTTGTGGCTGCCTCCGATATCTCCTACTACTACTACTACTACTGCTACTACTACTAGTACGACTACTACTCCTACTATTACTACTACATACTACTACTACTACTACTGCTGCTGCTGCTACTACTACTGCTACTACTACGACTACTACTACTACGACGACTACCATTACTACTACTGCTACTACTACCACCAAATTTTGTGTTGTATAATGGTGCATCCGCGTAAGCACCGCGTAAGGTTCGCGTAAGCCGCGTGGAAGCCGGACCCCTCATATGTGGCCCGA
>BGNK01003987.1:0-52500 GCA_003297005.1 Symbiodinium sp. clade A Y106
TCCGCTACCAAACTCAGAACAATCTGTTTTCTCGGGCCCAAGCGCGCTCCGGTAAGTGCATCTGATCAAGGGTGAGCATATGTAGTGTGAGTTTCAGGAGCAACACAAAAGTCGACTGCGGGCTTCTGTTGCCATTCGCACCCAATTTTCGCGAATATTACAACCCATGCTCAAGCAGTCTTGGACTTGGAAAATGACTAAGGTTTTGCAACAGCAAAGTAAGAGCCAAGCCCCAAGCATGCTCAAACAAGGGCATATAATTCGCGCAATGCTGTACCCGATATGTCACGACACGCCGCCCTCAAGCAGTCTTCTGATGAAGGGGCTTACGTGGAAGTGTGCACAAGTACAAGCCCGAAGAGCTTAGCAAGTTCACAACCACCACTCACCACTGTGCCTGTGCCAAAGGTGCTCTAAGTACACCTAAACGTAAACGAATGCACACTTCATGGAAGGGGCTGCGTCATGGCCTTTGCGACAATCTGCTGGATGTTTGAGCAATCGTCGTAGGGCAGTGGGCCACCGAACACCTCCACCAAAATGCAACCTCGCATGACGAGGACGAACACTAACGAACATGCGCACAATCGAAAGTCCGGTGGCATACTTCCAACTTCTGTTCAGGCTGCGGCCCAATGCCCAGACATCCACCTGCAAGACAGGCTCTGCTGAATTGACCGGTCGGGTCGAAGTCGCATGCCGTCTCCATCCTAGAGCTTCTTATGGGTCGATGGTGCTTGTCTTTCGGCTTCCACATTGACAAGATCTTTGCGCACGGTTTATGACTAGGACCTGCTGAACTCGCAGACCCCGGCTCAACGCGTCAGCAAAGTGGTGCTAATCCGTAGCATGGATTCGTTCATTGTGAAGCTTCGGTTGCAGGGTCACGATGACCGTACTTCCACTGCTAGGTGCCTGAGGCCTTTCCGCTCAAGCAAACAGCTGCCGAGATTGCAACTAGACTGAAAGACCGCCGCCATTAGTGATGTCCGAGCAAACGTGCGGGGACTGCTAATTACTAGTATTTGGAATTTCAACTTTGTAACAGAATGCCGTTGAATGCCAGACATGCTTACAGCGTAGCAGAAAGTGCGGGGCGGCACAGCCACAGTTCTCGAAAAGAGCTGCTGTCAAAGCTGTCGAATGCCACCCGGAAGGTTGCATATGCCACAGAGAGATCCAGCCAAAAATCTTCCTGAGCATATGATCACGCGGAGTGTTCCTGGCGTGAGCTCCTCTAGCACAGTTGCCAGCTGATGAGATTGGCAGACATGCGGGAGCTTTTTGATTCTTTGCCTCCCGTGCGCACAGGTGGCAGAGTCGAGCGAGAGCCGCAAAGCTCGCTTTGTTAGTGGAGAGTCTCAACATCAAAGGAGGGTTGACCCGCTGCGTTCACCAACTCTGCCGGACACCTAGCCTGCTCTCTCCAAACATAGAACTTTCATAGAACTGAAAGTGTACTGTGGAATGTTGTGCTCAGCTGTGGACACGAGTTGAAAACCTTCGTTGGCATCTTAAACCTGCCTTCTCAGTAATCTTTCCCTTGCAGTCGTAGCATTCTGGCCTCAAAAAGCTGAGCAGCGGAATTCTGCAACGAGGCATCTTGATGCCGACGCTCCTTGGGCTTCTGGCGCCATGTACCGCGGGGAGCCTCCATTACCGCCCTCTTTCAGAGTAATGTGAGTCTTCTCCATCGACCTGGCCAGTCGGCGCCAAAGCTGTGTCAATGTGGCTTGCTTCTTGCTGCCACACTGTGAATGTAAAGTTCAAGATCCCAGCTGAGTCAAGCCGAAATCACAGATCTTGGCGTTGTAGATTCGGTCCAGCACGATGTTGAGCCTTGCAGACATGCCCTAAGCCGCAAAAGCATAGTTTTCACCCGATGCTTTATCCCTAATTCCACGGCGCACAAGTCCTACACACTAAGGACATTACGATTTGAGGTCCCGGTGCACCACAGGAGGCGTGTGGCCGTGAAGAAAATCGACACCCTCACAAACCTTGTTGCAGCGGTGCAGACACAGACTCACTCGCGAGACCATTAGAAAGAACAAAAAAATGGAATTACATGAAGCATCTCGCATCCCGCAGCCTGAATTGCGATTTTGGATTGTGTCCCCAACGTCAGCGGAGTACGGGCCTTTACACTTTGTGATGACAGAAACTTCGCGCATCTCACACCGACCTTGTGCAGGAGATGGTGCAATGATCCGCCCGGCATGAACCTCTGACGATGCATGCACTACGCGGAAAGATGAAGAGAGGCTGCAAGCAAGTTCAAGCCGACTCGTGTAGCATGTTGCTCCAAGCAGGCACTCGCTTTTGCCTTGAGCAAACTCGTGGCAATTCAGATGCAGAGCTCCGACCCTTGGGGTGCAGATATTGCATCAGAGGCCACAACTAGCTGCGCAGGCCTGCGCAGGCCTGCACAGCCAGCAGAAGTGCATTAACCGATCACAGACTGATCAACTCGATGTCATCTTCTTGACTGCTTACATTGTCGATGCAATGTAAACAGGAGGGACAGTTCCGGGCCACGCTGCGTGCCAGCCACTCGTCAATGCAGAAAGCGTGGTACTTGCAGGGCAGGCAGCAGCGCGTGCAGTCTGAATCAAGGCAAGACCAGGAAGCTGTGACGATAATTACTGGAAAAATGGCGGCTAGCAGCCCTTCTGTCTTTCTGCGACGTGCACTTTCATCTGCAGCAGCCAGAACCATCAACCACGATGCTAAAACACGTCGATGCGTGCACGCAAACTGCTCCTTGAGAACCACCCCCTCAGTCCGCGAGTTTCAAGAAGCTGGACTCCGACCCCTTGATAAGGGTGGTTCAGCACCAGTGCCAGTGCCCTCTCAAACCTTGGCCCGGTCTAGGTGAAACTAATTCCTTGCCAAGAATCCGGGGTCTAAACCTCAAACTTCCCCTCCAGCCGCATACAAGCGCTCAACACAGCGACGACATCATGCAGCATGACATGACACAACATCAAAGTGCTGAGTACTGGTTTTGTCATCTTGTTGCATTGCATCTCAAGAGAGAACGACAAACTCACAAATACCGCGGCTCCTTGTGCAAGCATGGCAGAACACGGAGCTGATCTCCTTGCTGAAAGTCTTCGCGGCAAATGCTGCATTCCTTGCTGCACTTAAAACTCATGCAGTCTTTCATACTCAGTGACTACATGTTGCGATGTCTGCTGATGGACTTCCTCGCAATCGTAGAAAGGCATGCTGCGGGAGTGGAGATAGGAAGACCCAAGAACCATTGCTGTGAGCGGCGGTGTCGCTAAGATGCTTCGACGCATCGAAGAAGATCGTCACCATCCTGGATGGAAACTTGGCGGCTTTCACAGTGCTACATCGCGGCGGCCAGTCCTGTCTGCAGCACTTGGCGGCACGGGAAGGCGGCCTCGACCTGCTGGAGCCGATTTGCAGAGACTGAACAGGTCACCGGTCTGCACAAAGGCCGGCACCATCACGCATACCATACGGCGTGCGGCCAAAGTTGTTCCGCAGACACGGGTTTGCTCTGAATTTCCTGCGCAGACAGGAATCCTGGAATCCCTATTGTAGCTCAACTGTTGCACCTTTGCCCTGGACTGTAGCACAGAAACGCGGACACCCGGTTCTAGCGACAGCTTGGCTTCTTCTCGTCTTCAGTCTTCAACAGACAGGTCATTTATGACACGCGACGAACCAGGCTCGAACAGCGCCTACCAGGAGGAGGAGGCAAGGACGACCAGGTGCGTTAAGAGCGGCCATGTTTGTCTGGAAACCACAGGATTCTCGGATTGTGTTGCAAATTGCGGCCCAGACTCAGCAACAGTTGTGCAGATTCTGCACGATCCAAGTCCACGGCGAGATGCAGTGGCGTGCTGCCTTGTGCAACTGGTGCTGAGTTTCATCAGCAGAATACGCGGAAAGATCATCTCTCCTCTGGCTCCGCTAGGCTCTCAAACCTGCCCGACGCAGGAATCCACAAACCACACGGTCTACACGGTAACGGTAATAGATGGTCTCACAGACTCTCTCACATTCGGCCTGCATCGGCGAGTCGCTGCAGAGATTTTTTACTGTAAATACCTTTCCGACTGTTCCGCATAACCTCTTGCTTCTCCTCGTGTCTCCCGTCGTTCTCGTGAGGACTGGCCTACTCAGTACCCACGCCAGGCATGGAGGTATGCATCGGACGAACGGGTCTGGGGCCCGATGAAAACCGCAAATGCAACGGCAGGTTATGTTACACAGCAAGCCGGCAAGCACGGCGGATCTTCCGGCTGCATGGCATATGCGAAGATGCTCTACGATTTTAGACGGGGCCTTGATCATTCGTCACATTGGGATTGATTCCTGAGTGTCAGCACTAGTGCGGTGTGCATTTCGTTGCAATCGAATCCCGTCTGCATCAGGGCTCTAGTCTCTAGCAGCAGCATCAAGATGTCCGTGTGGCCATGCAGCGCGGCCAAGTGCAAAGCCGACCTTGAGACTGTCCCCAGTTGTGGGGAAGCTACGAGCAATACAAAAGAAAAAGATGCACAGGTTGGCCTAAACAGTGAAGCTTCTCAGCACGGTACTGTGCAACACGGGTGTCCTCCCCGGTCTCACTGAATTCGCAACTGCCCACAGCTGCGAAGAGAGCGCTCTCAGCCGTTCTTGGCAAATCGCATCGCGCAAATTGTATGAGCAAGAACTAAACTCTTCATCGCCTTGATTCCCTTACTAGTAGCTTCGCGATGCTTGGTGGCGCACTCGCCCGGGAGGGGCAGCTGCTGGGACTTGCATCGCAGCCAGCGCTTGACACTACCCAGATCCGCTTGCTTCACCAGCGCCTGGAGGCACGCCTGCAGCGGGCGCTTCCAACATCTTTGTTTTGTCTCCCATGCGTTGTAGCTGTGCGGTGTGAGCCTCTCTGAGAAAAGCATCATCAGACATCTGGCTATACGATGTTCGTGACGACATGCTGGCTGATGTCTGATGCTTGCTTTCCGATTTCCGCTCGCCGACCTCATGCGAGCTTCGTGTCGTGCAAGTGCACGGCAGTCATGACAGTTAAATGGGAAAGTAAAACATGAACATCAATGAGGTCCGGGCAAATACCCGCGTCCAGGATGATGCAGCCTTGGATGAACCTTTACTAAAATTTACAATCTCTACTCTTGAAGTCTAGGCCTTCCGATACACTGCCCAATTGCCAAACAAGCCAGCAACACATGTTTGCAGCAAGTTGCAAACATGCTGTGATGACAGGTAAAACTTCAACAGCAATCGGTATCGAATTCCTGTCTAAAGGTAGTAGCAAGTAAAAGCTTGAGGACCCTAGAAGAGCCAAACAGCAACCACTGCAGAGCTGATTTACATTCACGCATGGGACTCATGTGTGCAAGCAAGGGACTTCCAGATCCTCCCTGGACGATGCGGGTTTGTCCGCGCGCAAGCTGATTTCGGGCTCTACATGCTCAAGGCTGCACACCTACCAGTTTGTAGCAGAAGAGAGTCGCGCAAGGCTTGCGATTATAGCTTCAACGTTATCATCTTAGAAACATAGGCGCTGTCAGCAGCGCCTTCTCGGGCAAAGGGTGCGGGGCTGCTGGCGGCTCGGCTGGTAAGTTGTCCAGAGGAACTTGCTCTTCTTCGAACATCCTGCGATGAGAAATGAATCGCGGGCAGGCTGTAGCAAACTGCCTTCACTCTGCAGTGCTCTGCAGGCCTCCTGATCAAAGCCTTGCCGTCTGCGATGCTCTGCTCGTCCCACGAATTGGTTACGGCCATCTCCTACACGTGCATGTTTCGATAGCCGGTGAAGAAACTCCATCGCTCTTGAAAAAACGTGCAACTCCTTCGCCGATCGCCCGAAGCAGTTTCTTGTCTGGACGCAAGCACGCGCCTGCCCACGAAATGGAAACAGTGAACTGCCTGAGCTTGGGTTTTGCAGCCACCTGGAGCAAGCAGTGTACGGCTCGTGCACGGCCCAAATCTGTCGCCAAGTGCCTTAGACTCAGCAGCGTCGATCTCCGCACATCAAGGCTTCCTTGTGATGGCCCGGACAGTGGAGTGTTTCCCTGCTCATCCAAGACATCTACAGGAGCCTTGCCAGCAGAAGCACAACACGGGTTGGGTGCGACTACTGCTTTGCAAGCAGTTTGTGTGTTGACCGCAGCCTCCTCTCGCAAGAAGACTGAGATGATCTCTGCCCGGCCACGCAGTGCCGCGCGATGCAATGCAGACTTGGCATTTCGCCCCTCGAGGGAATGCAAGGCGTCGCAGGGGCTACGCGGCTACACCGCAGCAACGAACAGAATTGCAACGTGGCTGCAACAAGCACCGCATGCGGAAGGTCGTAAGTTGCGATGAACGTCGGCACGTCTGGATCTACTCAGCACGACAGTACTGTTGATATCCGTTGATGCCAAAATCCAGCATGACCTACATCATCGCACTATCGCACGTATCTCATGTCGCGCTGTCCACTTCCCGGCAACTCCGTTGGGGTCATGCAGGTTTCCGCAGGCCCTAAATTAGGCCGCTGCATCAGTGCAATATTAGAAGTACAAGCAGGGGTAGCAGGAGAGCCATAGGGAGGTTCAGACTGATACAGGAACCGCATGTGCAAAGACATGCCGGCGATCTGTACATGCTTTGCGCGCTCTGAGTTGCTGTTCCATCCATGTCTCCAATGCACATCGTATCATGCAGGCCTCATGCTCGCACGTTGTGATCTCGCTCACGACAGCAGCCTGAACAAGGCATGAGCTGGTGTAGGGAGCGCAGCGGAAGATACAGGAATTGGTTGAATTGCCTGGCCCTGCGTCCTGCGAATACTGTCCAGATGACGTCTTACTGCATCAAGATCTCCATCTCCAACCAAGCTTACCAGACATGCATCCATGGCTCAGTGAAGGGATCCATAAGTCAAAAGAAGCCGTTGCAGCGGTCTTGTGTAAAACAGCTCCGAAATTCCGCAGGGGGGCTCCTGTTCCTGATGCAAGTCTGGCGGCACTACATTCCTTTCTGGCATTCTCTGGCCGATGACAGCTGCATGTGCAAATCAAGGAAGGAGGCGAATAGGCACCAATAACACAGAAAGCAACCCTAATTTCAGCGGCTTTGCACCTACATGTGCACATGCATCGTAAAGCGAGGCACAGCACGAACAGTGAACAGCGAATAGCAGCGAGCAACAACTACAACACCGACCCAAGCTCGTGACTCTGTGACGATGCACAAGTTCGGCGGCTGCAAGCACCTGCAGCTCTGAGGGCTTCAGCTCAAAAGCGAGGCTCTCTCAAAGGTCTAGAGTCTAGATGATACATCGCTTATCATCATGCAGTGGGCTGTGCAGCAGACGTGGACCCTGGGAAACGCACGCTCCAATGAAGCCCACCAGCCGCGGATGGCTCAGACCTTCCAGAGAATATGTTGGCTCATGGAGAAGTGTTGCCTGAACTTGGAGGCCCTGGGAGGCTAGGTTGCCGGCTTCGAAGCGCAACTACCTCGAGAAGTGCCACTTGAAGTTGTGATGCCGTGTATCATGCTGCTAAATGTTGCAGTGCTTTCGGCCGTTTGGCCTACCCAGGCCTCCTTCTCCAGTTCCTCCAGCTGCAGCGGTGAAATGTTGCCTGGGAAACACAGCAATCTCGATATGAGCCTGCACAACTTTTGGAAGAGCTACTAATTGCGCCTCCATCCTCACAGAACAACTTCTTGATTGCCACCTGCACATGCTCGGGTGCTGTTGTGTCATGACTCCTGGACATCCGTCCGTTCTTGAAGATGTGAGCGAGACAGACTACTTAAAGTCGTTTCACGAAGATGTCATTCTGTCGACAACTCCTCTATGCCCGTCTGCCACGACAGTCGCTCGGACGACTGGGCCAACCAGGTCTGCGGTCGCAAGAAGAGTAGCTGCAACGTCGCCACAGCTGCAAATGCTACTGAGGCTTGCTGGTGTTACGTGGTAGCGAAACCGTCGTCTCCAAGTGGAGCAGCAAACCGACGTCTGTTTGGGGCTGGGGACAGACCGTGCACCTCTAGACTCGGAACAAACACGGTATGGACCTGAATCACACCCCGGAGACAAATCCATGTAGAGTGCGAACACCAGGGCCCTGTCATGTTCAGTCTGACTGTAAAAAACTGTCTCCAGCATCAAAGCAATTCTGATTCTGTTCTCTAATCTGCAGCATTCTGCAGCTCGCGACTTCCGGCCTCGCGAGTTCCAAAATACCCTCGGTAAACAGCTCCGAAACCACCGGATCCCAGGCAATCCTTCTGCGTCAGCCTTGGAAAGCAAAGCTACACGGCTACACCTATGCCGGCAAAATGCCCAAGGAACTTGGCTGCACGCTTGGCAAAATCAATCATCTCGTGCTTCGCTAGCAGGATCTTGCCTCCTACAGAGTAAGGCAACGTTGCACGTAAAGAGTTGTGACGCAGTCAAAGGTCCTTGATCTAACTGGCCGGTACTTCGAGCATCCTTTGCTTCGGTCGCAGAAATCCTCTCATGGAAAGGCAGAGGCACAGCCTGAACATGACTGAGCCTGAGCCTAATGCCAATCATCATCCCTCCCAGTCCCAAGTCCCAACGCGGTCCATGCACGTCTCTCAGGCCCGGGTCCGGGTCCGGCTGCCTCCGCGCCAGACGTCTGATTGGATACCTATAGAAGAATCGCATCACAGGAACATCAACTCTGGGGATCTCTGAGGTGCATCTGGGCAAAGCACCCAAGCACGACGATCTGTGGCCTCATAGTAACTAATCAATTGCTTACCTCGCATCTTCAAATTGTGCAACTTTGTTCGCTGTATCTTGGATGCCGACCGGAGACGACACAGCTTCACCCTTTACTTTCTTTGCCTGTGCACGGGTTGCTGTTTGGAGCAAATGCTCACGTGCTGCGTGGGGGTACCTGGCTCTCAGGTGAAGAAGCAGTGAACCTCGGGATCATATCCACACCGGGAAAGACGCACTGGCTCTTCGACCCTCGTATCGGATCAGGGAGCTGATCTCTCGCGGGACTCTGCCCCGACTCTGGCGAGCTGCCCTTTCCTCGCAGGGCGCAGGTGCTGAACCCCAGAACCCCGAGTACTAGTAGAACTCCACGATGTCAAGTCCTGCCGACGGATCTCGAAGGCCCATTTCCAACTCCTGCCAATCAAAGACGTGTTGCCGGAGGACTTGCTTGTTTCCGCAGCAATGGACATCTTCCCATTGTGCTGACGGTAAACTTCAGCCTTTGCAAGGAGTCCCAGCAAGCCCTGACTCCTTGATGGTTTCAGCAGCCGGAGGCACCAATAACAACAAATCACGACGTCTCCAGCCCAACTTTGATGCGAACAATACTCCCTTGCAGGCGGGCCTGACCTTCTCGTGATGAAATTCATGCTGACAGCAAGGTCTTCATGCTTTCTCTGCTCTCACTGTCCACTGTCTGTTGCTTTTCTGCTTGGAAATGCGATTTGTCCTTTGCCATCAGCTCAACCAACTGCCATGCCTTGGGCACCCCAGCTGAAGTGCGAGGACGCATCTTAGACACAATCAACTCACGCCTGTGCAAGGGTGACATCCAGGTCTGACATGGAACGAAGCTTGCCAACAAGACCTTCACACTCACCTGCCGAGGGGCAAGCAACATGTGAGCACGAAGCGAGCATGCACTGGTGAGACTTGCCTTTGACTATGCTGTCTTTCCCGGAGCTGCACAGATTTTCGAAGTTCCTGGTCCAGTGCCGTCCCAGTGGCTCAAATCTGAAAGCCCTGGCAACAAGCCTGTGATTTTTGCGAGCTTCTGCAAGCTGGTAAAGAGCGCCGTCCATGTCCTGCATACTTCGTCGAGCAAACCATATAGACAGACGCACTCCTGACCTGTTGCCCCATCATGGCCAATGCCATGTAGATCCGGGCTGACCCTTTGACAGAACCTGACCAGGAGACGCGGGGGTTGTGAGTGTGAACAACTGAAAGCATGTTAGGGATCTGGCGAGGCAGAGCCACAGTGCCGCATCGCTGCTGCAAAGCACGCTGGAACAGCAGAATCGCCTGCAGTCGGCAAAAAACTGTAAACGGCCCAACGATCAAAGCCGTCGCTGTGCACCTCCTGCAGGTCCGCTGCCAAGAGTTTGCAGTAGCCGAGGCGAACCAAAGCAAGTGCCTGTTTCAAGCCCGGAATGAGGCTGTATCGTTTGTGCTCGTGTTCGGGGTGCCCGGCGTGATTCTTTTCAACCGCCAGGGCTTTTCGATAAGAGGTCTCAGCCTGCATACGAACCAAGTTGCAGCTGCCCCCGCACAGCGACACATTTTGCAGCAGCCGCGCCGCAGCACCTGCTCCAGTTCCTTCATCTGCATGTGGATGAGACCCTGCGTGATAAGAGAGGAAACCTCCAGTGGCCGGGCAGTGCTGCGCAGCTATGCGACTCGAACACGTGAGCCGAAATCCAAGGATCTCACATGCGATGGCTCCTGCTTCAAGGCCAGGGAGAGCCTTAGAAATCACTGCGGTCAGGTTTAACGGTTAACGGAAACCGCTTGACAAAGCTGTGCTCTCGGACTCTGCCAAAGCGTTCGTGTACTCACCCTTTCGCTCGTACGCCTCTCACGGAAGCTGAGTGTGACGGATGCCAGCGATGCCGGGAAGAATCCAGCTAGAAGCGGCGAAGCAAGGCGAAGCCATTATATCATTATATCCATTATGGGTTTGCCAGCACTGTTCCCTGACGCGTGGGTGTGCGAAACCCTGTTGTCGAGGGATTTGGTCTGGGTCTGGCTGTCTGTCTGTGCACCTGCCCGCCTGCCATTGCCAAGGCAAAGCCCATATGACTACAAGAAATGCAGCATGTGTCCACCATTTCGGAGCATGCTCAGCGGCTTAGCCTGGGCCAGCCAGTCGTGGATTTCAATTTTCAGGTTGTCGCTATCCGCGGAGCTCAGGTGCAGGAAGGCCTGCCAATATCCAGCACCGGAGTTAATTCTGGGAAAGCTCGAGGGCCAAGGCAACGGCTTTTTTCAATGTGGCAATCGAAGAGTCGAAATCGGCCATTCGATTCTTGACCAAGGCCAGGATGAACAGAAAATGCGGGTGATTCCTGGGTAGTTGCTGCCAGGATGAACAGAAGATGCAGTTCTCTTGCTGTCACACACCTTATCTCCCACGATCAGCTTCTGTCTTGGTTTTGCTTCTGTTATGTGGTATATGCGGTTCACTGAATGACATGCTTGTGGGTTTGCATGGGTCATCTGTCCGTCATTTTCCTTGCTTGCCACTGCCTGCCACTGCGAATGCGCTGCTTGTAGTGCGCTTTCTGTTGTGCATGGCGTAGGCGTTGACCGTTGAGGTGACATGAGCGGATTGCATATGATTTGTGTTGGCATCCAACTGAATGCCAAGACACGCTTCGGGCCCTGCACTGGTCTCACATCCGCGTCTCTCGTGTGGACAATTGTGCACAGTGCACTTCAATTCTGCGTCCACATTCGGCTTGGGCAGCGACGGTTTCAGTGCGAGACCAAGCCGGGCTTGCTTCTCTGCCTAGAGATCAGACAGTGCACACACATACACTTCCAAGAGGATCCAGCCTCCTCATACTCGTCCAGTGATACGTACGACTTTGCCAACAGGTACCTCCCGCTCTGCTAGCGACCACCCGCAGATCGTGGCTTGGAGTCACACGGTGGGCACAAAGCTCCAGTCTTGTAGTCTGTCGCACAATTTGTCTCCACCAGCCTCATGACTAAAAGTGTCAGTGGGCTGTGCAAGCGCTGAAAGCCCCCTTATAGAAGATGCACCGCTGCAGTAGCCTCGACAAATAGAACTGACACTCTGCATGACGGTGCTGTCGGTAAAGGATGTCGCCTCGACAAGAAAGGGGATGGCAGTGACACTCAAATCAAAGGCCAAAACACACACACAGACACACACTCGTGCAATCCTCCCTCTGGACAAACTCGGATCACATGATATTCAGTCTTTCCAACACAGAGGAGTAGGACATTCAGAGGATTATGGCTTAGCCTCTTGCCATCTTCGAAAAGAAATGTGCAATCACGACTGAGTCCTCAAGCTGCCACATACGTGACCCATGAGCAACTCTTTGCAGGTACAGGTTCACACGTCTGTGAGCCCATCCAGTCAACATCCATAGCTTCGTTGGCATGGCTAGGATGTGACTGCCATGCCCCCTGCAAAAATCATACTAAGCAAGACCTTGGTGAACAGGTGTTCCACACACACACACGCACACAGAGACACAGAGCGCAACGAGAGCCCCACCGAGGTAGTAGAGTGGGCCTTCCGCAGTCGCATTCACCTTGATACATGCATTCATGTAGCTTGAGGTTTGAGGCCACACTACAATGCTGCCGCGACCTTCAGACACTGCTGGTAAAATTGGACAGCCTGCCCGCACAGGAGCCACTGGAAGCATGCATGCTCTTGAAACTTTTGGTGTGCTCGGACTTGCGATGTGCCTGATCGAGTTGATTTCCTTTCCGAGCACAAAATGCTGCACCCTCCAGCGCCTGAGCAGTGGAACTTGCAGGCTGCAAGACATTGCGTTACCACAGGATGCCTCCGAGTTGGACGGGCTGATGTGTAGCACCTTCCAGGCCGCAGGCCGCGAGTCTGATCTTTTCCGAGAAACTCAACAATTCTCACAAGACCAACCTGCTCATAGAGCTTTCGTGTTTCTTCCAAGTTGCTTTCTCGAGATTCCTGACGAGTCCCTCTCTGACAGGCAGGATCTGGAAGGGTTTCCCGGAACCTGTCGGTGGCAATGCGCCAGCTTGAGCAGCGCCGCGAGGTTTGTTGGCTCCAGCTTGATGACCTGACCAGTGGACCAGCAGTTGCCAGAGTCCGGCCGAGTCTCGGCGTGACTGGCCGGCCTGACTGAGCTGCTCCCGGGCTTCACGCACCCGATCTTCTGACAGCAGCAGAGCTGCATACCTCGCGATGAAACCGAATCTTGATCTCAACTCGCGCGACTCGCACTGGGGCACGAAGTCTGCGTGGCCGGCGTTGCAGCGCCAAGCTGCACCTTGCACAAGTGGGTGTTGGTTCAGCACGATCTAACATGTAGTGTCCGACAACTGGGTGCATTGCAAGCCGGCGGTGACAGTAGTACTGCCCCTTCGAGTCTTTGAGCTGCTCATAGATTGAGAGCAGTTGTCGAAAAATCTGCAACATGGTGGGCTGGCAGCGAAGATTTGGGAGCTGGTGCATTGTGTGCGTTGCCTCGGCATCATCCGGGTGTTCGCGGACGGCGCTTTCCAGGGTTTGCTGGGCATCCTTTGCAAACAAAAAAAACCGCTGCAGCCTGGACCGGCTTTGCTGTATGACTCTACGGCCTTCCAGGAGTTGATCGCGATCTGCACGGCCGCCATCTGGCCAACGTGCGACTGCTAACATCCAGCCATCGCCTCGAGATCTTCTTGCCTGCAGATAGATGCTTCGACAGTCAACTGTGGTCGGCCTGCACCTCAGCATACAATGTGCACAAAAGCACGAATGTGTTGCTGAAAGGCCGTAAGGAGCAAGCTGCAAGGCTGCGCGAAAGTAGTGTAACGCCTCCACGGCGACATGCCAATGACAGGTCGATATGCATTAACATCCCAAGCCTGGCTTGCCCCGTTGACCCCTCTGTCGGTGTGGATGTTCGCCAAACCTCTTCTACACTCTGCTGGATGGCTCCACTGGGCAGGTGATAGGCACTGCAAGACACAGTGCACGGTCGTGTTTCAGATGGTGGCCTCTGTAGTGTAAGTGCTTGTTCTTTGTTTTCTCTCGGATGTCCACGTTTCCTCAAGTTTGGCATGTTTCACAATTATCGCATAGTTGTTCACATGTCTCAAGGACTGACCAATTCCTCCCCGCCCTCCCGCCCAACCCACCCCTCTTAACCCAAAAACGCAGGGGAAAAAATTCTTTACTTCGTAATGTCTACTCAAAAAAACTGTCATGATGTTGTGCATGGCTCTTCTTTTTCGTGGGCCCAAGGATGGCTCAGAGACTTTTTCTTGACACTAACGCTCAACCGCTCAAACGAACGGCGACAGGCTTGACTTTGGGTGGCTTGCAGCAGTCCGTCTGATGCGGCATGGCATATCCAAGATGTTTACGAGTCTTGAAAACATGCCAAGATTGCCTGCCACGCGGATCAAATGGCTTTCAAAATGCACCTCTGTCAACTTAAAGTTGTTGTTCTGAATGTGTCGGCGTAGTGGTCGTAGTCTGTGCACAATGTTGAGTTCCTTTGGCACCTGACCCACTATGACTATAACGCTAGAATCCGCGGCCGGCAACCATCTGTGCAGCCTCTCCGATTGGTGAAACGTAGTGGGGCGGGTAGCCAGCCGGCACGCTCGGGCGCATCGGAAAACTGCTCCTTGACACCGCACTTGAAGATTCCTCGCCCCGATGGAGCTGCCCACTTTAGTGAGCTGCCCACCGTTGAAACCATCCTCCTGTCGAGCGCAACCGCGTACCGGAGAGAATCATAGCAATCGTGACAGCGGCAATGATCCGTTGCATTAACTCCACATGCTCTCTGTGTCTCGATGAAGCCCCATTTTCACTGCCTCGGACATCGTCGTTATCCTGCACGTGCCTTGAGGAGGGACTCCACCATAGGTGATGAGTCCACAGAGCCATCACGCCGTTTTCAGTGGACAAATCCCGAAGAGATTCTACCTCCTGCTACTTGCAGCAGTCGCTGAGCTCGTGCTGCATCTCCAGAGCGAAATCCTTGTAGCTTTGAAGGTGTCGGGCCACACACATCCAACAGCACCGCGTAAAAGAGCGCGGCTTCAAGGAACCACTCGTTCATGATTTGGCGCTGATGAGACGGGTTGGGATGAAAGGACCTGTGAAGAAGAGCTCCACGGAGTAACCACACCCACACGACCTTGTTGCTCGGACATGTTTAGCAAGTCCTCTGGTTTGACCCTTGTGGACTCGCACCCACGTTCCAGGAGCCTTTGACACTTTTTCTGAGTGCAGGGAGTCTTGCACAATGCTGTGATTCGTCTTAACCGTTGTGCTCGGGCTGCTCTGGTCAACATCGCCCGCCCTCGGTCGCGATCTTGCAAGCCTGGTCCCCCGAACTTCCTGCCGGTTGTCGTTCACCTCCTCGCTGGTCAAGTTTGTGGCTGGGGGCACACCATCGATGCATCTTCCGGGGTCGTATCTTCCTCCATACGAAGCCTCGTGAGCGATCTCCTGTTGCACTCTTGTTTTCGAGAGCAAACACAACCTACTCCTCATTGTGTCCGGATGTTCCCAAGACAACTGTTCCTCCTGCCAGTAAGCCTCGTCGTCCGTCCCGAGGCGGGTCACTAATCGAAGACGTCTTGCTCAGAAATGACCGGGAACTTTGGCGGAAAATGCGGAAACTTCCGTCATGTCTCTCAGAGCCAGCGTTAGTCAGGGGAAGCTGAAACATCAGGTCCAGCTGACCTCGCCGAACAACAACACCTTGGACAAAAACCTCTTTGCGAGCACCGATGACTCTGTTGCGGCTACACGAAGAAATCCTCATCCCGTACCAAACGTGGAAGGATCATCGCCAGATGATGAAAAGTGTAGGCCGTGCTGTCTTGCTCGGGATCCCAGTTCCGAACAACCAACAGGCCCAAACAAACCATGCCGCATGCTGGGTGCTGCCAAGGGTTCTTCTGAGGTTTTGAGCGAGCACCGGTACAAGCACCACCGGCACTCCGTCGCGACACGCTCGAAGGTGGATATCAAACGAAGCCATGGTTTCAATGAAACCAGTAGGCCAACACTGAGTCGAAGGACGACTTGCTTTCAACCGGGCCGCAGAATGCTCCGAGGGAAACACGGAGTAGAAACTCTACGAACTCGTTGGTCGCCCAGGCGAGCTCTGCCACCGTGACAATGGCACACAAGCATACAGGCGCACACACTGAAAAGTTCCATTAATTTACTGTGGAGGCCTCGATGGCAGCAAACGGCCACCTTCGTCGAGCAAAGTTCCGGAAGTTGGGTGTGGCCAGCTGCGCACTGCGGCACCCAAGAGCGTAAAAGATTAGGCTTCCGCCCCCGTCGAGGGGCGAGGGGCTCATCATGATTTGCCCGTCAATTGTCATGGAGCCCCGGGAGAAGAGGAGAGAGCAAAAGCATTAATCGCGAAATGATCATGAGCATGCCGTTAGGCAGTTAGGCCTGCTTTTGAAGTGCAGTGTTCCTACACACACACACAGTGATTCACACTGGGCTTGCACAGCCCACATTTCTACTGCCGCATACTGCCGCCACTTCGACTCTATGACCATGAGATCTACACCCCCCGCTCTCCAGACGATTTGACAAGCCGGATACATGCAACTGGCACTTGCAGCTGCGCAAACAAAGCGGAAGCCGGCTCTTGCGAATCGTCGTTTTCGCCCCTCTCTGTGCCCCCTGTGCAGTCCCCCAGTGACGATCGAAACCTGCGCTACTGCAGAAAAGCGGCTCAAAGTGCACTCGTAATCACCAGGGCGCATATCGAGCACCCGCTTGTAGTAAGTAATTGCCTCCTTGGGACACGTTGGCATGGATGTCGCGTCAACACGAAGCGAGAGTGAAGCCTCATCTCGACCAGCTTTTCGGTAGAGGGATGCCTCGAAGTGAAAGAATAGCAGTGCCGGCAGCAGCTTGCTGCTCCGATGCCAGGTGAAGGACCAGAGCCACCATGGCCGGGACGTCGAGTGCGTTGGGCTGCAACACAGCTGCCTGCACGTATCAGGCGCAAGCTGAACAGTCCGGGCTCAAAGTTGCGAAACAACAAAGCTGCGCCTGCTCGAAAGAGCGAGCTGCCTCATCTGCCCTTTTCAGATTGGTACTCTTAGTAGTCGAAAAAATCGATCATTATCGACCCTCCTGCCTTCCCAGCTTCAGGCTCGCGTACCCCAGGCACAAATGAGCTGAAACATCCCTCGGTGCGAGCTTGGCTGCCTGTGCTGGGCTCATTCATAGGAAGCCACCGTGCCGCAGAATCTGCTCACGAGCCAGGCCTGTGCGGCTAGCCGATAAGCTTCGAGAGCCTCATCGGCCTCATGCCAAAGGCAAAAAGAGATCAGGAGCCGCTGGCGGAGGTGAGATCGGAGCCTCAAGGTGAAGTTCAGCCAGGCGCCCGTGCCCTTCGGCACTGTCCGGATGCCTCGACACCACCTCGAGAGCTTTGGGGAACCGTGCCATGCGCATGACATGTTTCGGATCCCCCCGGCCCGGGCCTCTTCGTAGAGTCGCCGCGCCTCAGCCGGGCCAGCTTCGAGGCTTGGAGGGAACAGCTTCTATGCCGCTGCTTGCCTGTGCCCTGTCCTTCCCGTGCAGCACACGGGCAAGACCCAGCATGGCTGTCTCGTCACCGGCCTCTCGAAAAGCAAGTTCCTTCCCAATGCACCGTTTGCCCGTGTCTCCTTGGAGGCCAGAGCTGCAGAGTAATGCTTTTCAGCCAGGGAAGAGGACCGCTCCGCCTTCAGCAGAGCTCGGTGATGTCTGACAAGATTTCTAGTCTAAACTGAACAGCCTCTGCCAGCTTGCCCAGGTATGCGTGCAGCTCGTAGCCAAGAGTAAATCCTGAAGCCTGCCGCTCCCACGGGGCACGAGTGATGTTTCCGTGGCCATGAAGACTTGCCTCGTCACCATATTCAGCGGCCTGTCGTGCATACCTGGCCGTGCTGCATGTGGCACACTCACCGAGACTGTGTTGCTCCTCCGCTGGCAGCACTCCCGGATCTCTGCAGCATCGCCGTCTACTGACCTTGGCAGAAGACAGAAACTACAAAGTGGTGAGGCATGACAAGGTCAAAACGAAGCTTGCATGAGCTGGGCTCTGCGCAGCAGAGCCCTTGCTGCGCACCGCAAAGCAACAGCCTTGCAAAAGGTGAGCGCTCGATCTAGCTCATGCCTGCATTCCCTCCCCCTGGCACCACCTAATTTGACCAATTACTCTGCTACTAGTTACTAGGAGATGCATGCTTGTATAAACAGGTATTACGAAGAAAAAGACGAAGTGACCAAGGCAGCTGCATCATCCGGCTTTCGCCGAAGGGTGGCCCGAGCGTTCACCAAGACCTTCATATCCAGAAAATGCCTAAACGGCAGCGTGGCACACCCGACGACCTCCCTCCACTGCTGTTCCGCAGAGCCGGCCAGGCCTGAAGCAAGCAGAGACTCTGGAACCTCTACTTTCGCAGGAAAGCTTTCCGATCCACTTTGCAAGAAAAATTCAAGGCAGTGGAGCTTCCTGCTGCTCGCTCGGCACGACGAAGCTGCCTCTCTAGATCCTCATACCAGCACGGTTACAAGCATGTCAGCGCCAGCATTTGCAAGCATGCCTCGCTGTCAGCAGGCGCACCTGCAGCAAGTGTGGTAGGAATCCGGGATCATGACGGAAGAGTTCAAAGGACGACGGCCTTGTGGATGGCAGCTGCTATCTTTGGCAACATCAGTCCTGCTTAGCATGCTTGAAGACCGATTGGCAGAATGCTTGCAGTCCATCAAACTCCAGACTTGCAGAACATTGCCCGGCGCACTCTGCACGACTTCGTTGTGGTCTTTGCACAGCACGCGATTGTCTGTGCAACTCTGCCGCGTCATCACCCCAACCATGACCGACTCCCCGCTACGCGCATGTCACAGACCATTCTGCAAGCGATGGATTTTGCATCCAAGACGCTCGACTTTGAATCCCTGTGCACCTGCCCTCACCCGACACCTATGAACGCTGCAGGAGGTCCAGCAAGTTTGGCAGCTGTAAGAAAGTGAATTCCTACTTGTGCTCACAATCAGCGGAATCCACCAGGACCGGCTGCCGTGCCGTAGAGGCTATTACCACCTGCTCCACCATACAGGCCTCGGCACACATGCTTGGAGGCACCGCCAACCAAATGATTTTCAAAAAGACGGTCCAATCCAGGCATAGTGGTCAGAAGGAACTGAACTTGCTGTCCATGCGCAATCATGTGCAGTCTAGAGTCTGCCTTGTGCTCCTCCGGCCGGTGGCATGTTTCCTGAAGGCTGATACTGTCCTGGTCCACCTCCGAGGAATCTCACAGAGCTCAGAGCTGAGAGAGAGGACTCCTGTCGTCGCCTTGGAAAGGAGACAAAGGAGATGTTCTGTCGCTTCTGGCTTGTGCCTGTGCACCTGCGCAGGCCGCAGGCATCTTCTCGGGCCAGACACGGCCAGGTCACGGCCGAGGCGTTGCATGCAGATTCGGCTATATCGAGCGGCAGCGGCTGCAAAATCTTCTTCCATTCTGTGGGATCTAGCGAAAGGGTGTGGAGGCAACATGCCTTCAATCCGTCCAGCCAAGACTCAAATTTGCCACAATGGGGTGGGTATACAGAAACCCGAAACGAGACAATCGCAATCCTGGTATGGAACCCAGAAAGCTCCTGGAATCACTGACCGGTTGTGGAAACTAGCCTGGAGCTGTGACCCCGATTCTTCTTGGAACATTCTCTGTTCTCGGATTCTGTCATGGATGAACGCATCCTACCGCGTGCGATCCTTGCGCATTTCACTCGCCGTATTGCGCTCTATATATATATATACATATATATACACACACACCTACCTCAGCTTCAGCCGGGTGAACCGAAAGACCAAGCAAGGTGCATTATTATGTGTGAGCCGCATTCAGTGAAGAACCCAGGAGCAAACGCATGTCGGCATGTGGAAGCTTGTTGGCGGCGCAGGGTCCGTGACTCAATCTGAACTAGTGCTACGAGCGACAATGAACTTCATCTCTTGGCTGGTTCGATTTGGTGCAGCTATGACCATATGGACCAGAAGTCAAAATGCTACAATTCCACGATGGCACATCGGGAAGTCACGGCCAGCGATGATTCAATGTAAAGTACCAACCCATGTCGTCGCTGGTGCTGGCGATGCTGTTGTCGTTAAGTGGACGGTCTTTGCACAGAACACGCGAAAGCAGAACCCGGGTTTGTTGAACTTGCCATCTAATGCCTGAAATACAGCTTGCAGGCGACTCTAAAGCTGAAGCAGTGTGCGATCAGTTTTGCAGCCAGACATGAGCAGAAACATCACAGGCAAACCGCCGGATGCAACAACTGTCCCTGACTTCTCTTCCTACTGCTACTAACAATCGGGAAGAGCAGCTTGCATGAAATGCGAGTGCTGCCTTGCACACCTCCATAGCCCATATGCATCTGTGGCTGGGGTGTCTGCATCTGCATGGGTGGCTGTTGGTGGAGCTGTTGGTGGAGAGGCTGCGCGTTCATCTGCGGTTGCTGATAGCCTGGCTGGCCAGACATCATCTGTGCCGTTTGGGTCGTCCTTGGAGGGAAAGAGCCCATTGGAGCTGCTGATCCGGCAACCGGCTGCTGAAAAGTTGATGATGCTGGCAGCGCATTCGCTTGCTGCATTCCTGCGAGCTGTGGCGTCTGTGCTGAAGAGAATTGCTGTGTGCCAGCGCCTGGTTCACGATTGCATCAGCATTGTAAGTCTTTTGCAGGCACAGGCATGCTGAGCTTCTGGCCCTGCGCATACCTGGCTTCAATGGTTTGTGATTTTATGACTGGAAACGCACAGGGCTCGTTAAAACAGAATCACCCTGTACAAGATGTGCCTGTTCGCAGCTCCACCGACCTGCCATGTGCATTCAGGACATGTCGCGTGCTGTCTTGGCCCAAAGCTTCTCCATGCTGACTCGAGTCTCCTCTTGCAGACATCGCTGCATTCTGTCGCCCCGTGTTTACTCTGCCACGCTACTTCCAGGTAAGGGATGGGAGATGCAAAAACTGCTGAGAATGGATCCTGCCAAGACACGCCCTCGCCCCGACCTGGAAGGGTGAGGGCGACCAACGGGCCTACAGCGTGTGACTGGTCTGAAGTTCTCGGGGTGGATTGCCGACCCAAAAGTTCCGGTTTGTTTCCGAGACCCATCAAGGTGGTTCTCACACCTGTCTGATGTATAGATCGCTTGCTCTGGTTTTCCTTATCTTCGGGTGTCGCCCCAGACATGAAAGGCGTGCTGGTCAAGCGCTGCCGTGTTCTCAGGAGCGATTGACCGTCGTTGACTGACTACCCCCACTTCAGCCTGCCAAGATTGATTGCCGCAGATAGCAGAACCATTACTGTTGGACACACATCGATCCTACATTTTTTTCGCTGTTCCGTTCTGGCTTTCTTTCTTTCTTCAGTGCATCCCGGTCACACCGTCTTACGTCTGGCTCGCCCCCTGCTTCATCTTCCACCACTATTGCGCAAGCCAGGCATTAACTCACACAGATTAGCCAGCCGTGATCCGCTGAAGCATCCTACAGATCCAGCTAACGGTAAAGAGAAGAGATGCGTCGCAGGAAGTAGGTCGGGCAGGTCGCGGTCAGAGTCAACGCGCTGTGTCTCGGGCAAAGTGTGTCAACTACGCTCATATGCAATATCGCATGATGTCGCCATTGGGGTTTTTGAGTACGGCCCAAGCTCGTCTGCGTCGCTTGACTAGACTGAAACCTGTGGGCCAACGAGGAGCCACTGGCTATGCAGAGTTGCTCTTCCCTTCTTTCTGCGGGACAGGGTTTCCATACCTGCCCTGCACTCAAGCACACCCCGCTTTTTCATAAACTCAACATGACGAAATGGTCCCAAAGACTCTGTCCCCCACGTCCCAAGCTATTTGAGCTACTACTGGCAGTCACCCCCGGAGTGCAAGCATCAAAGCAACTCCCCTTCCAGACTAAGTTGCACGCCCGTACGCCGCGGTTTTCTCTCACTACTCTCTTTCTTTCGCTAGGGTAGAAGATAGGCGGGGGACTGCCCCCCACCCAAGCGCGTTAGCGCCCGCATATTGTATGGGCAACTTGGTGAAACAGCTTCTCTCCCTCGCCCCTTCTCCCTCTCCCTCTCCCTCTCCCGCTCTTTTCTTTCTGCCGGGCTTAGGGGGCCCGACCACTCCCGCTCTCCCTTTCTTTAAATCGCCAAGGTTAGGGTGAAGGGGTTGCCCTCTCCACCGCGCGCTCGTGCGCCCTCGACAGTTGCGGGTGCCAAAAAGTTGCATGCAAACCACGACTTTGGGAGCACACACGGACGTTGGCTTCCCTCGGCAACTGGACTCGGAAACACAACCAAAGAGGACAAGAAAAAAAACTCACATAGCGGAATGTTCTCCGATCCTGGCCGCATGGTACTAAAGATTCAGATTCGAGCTTGCTTCAAAAATCCTCGTACAGGAGGCGTGTATCTTATACTAGACACTTTCATCAGTGTCGTTCCCAGACTTTTTGGCGACCTTCCCTTCCTGGCACGGGTGAATAAGACGCTGCCTTTGCACATGTGAAAGCTTGGGCGGCTCCCCAGCTGGTTCGGGCGGGACATCGCTGTTCTCGGCAAAGTGGGACGGTGCCTCGATGTCAGCAATTTCCAGCACCGCATGGGGGATCTCGACCTGGGAGGCCTGCTCATCGTCGCCGAAGTCGACGTCGTCGAACAGGTCGAAAGTTGGGTTCAGCCCGCGATTCAATGGTAGCGAGGGCCCCACGCCTTCAATGTTCTGGGTCGTGTTGTGCCCGTCGACGATGCTGTGTGGGAGTGACACGTCTTGCTCAGCAGCACGGGTGGCCTCCTGGGGGAAAGGGCCAGGTAGTGAATCACGTTCTCCGACAGCAGCTGGACTGTGGCCAGCAGCTTCGTCATTGGTGCCGTTAGCCTCGTTCAAGGAGTCCGGGAGCTCGTTGATCACGATGTCGCCCCCCGTCTCGTGTGAGTCCAGCGGTATTGTCGCGGCCATCTCTGTGCTCGGGGCAGTTCTCCTCATGTGCGAAACGTTGAGCGTGTCCCCGGTGGCATCCTGGATCAGGTCACGCTCGACAGGAATGCGCTCAGGGACGAGGTTGTCCTGGAAGTTCACGAAGTGTTCAGGAGTTTTGCGGGGTATTGCACGGGCAGCACCTGCTTCACATTGACATGGGGAAGCTCCCCGGAGAGGTCTTGTTGTGGAGGGCGTCGAAGCAGTCGTCCTGCCTTTGTTCTCTTCGCCAGGATGCGTTGTCTTAGCCTTTCCTGCCGAAGTGTCTCGAGGCACACCAAGTGCTGCCGGAGGGCTGGCACAGGCCCTTACTGGGGTCGGGGAGCTGCTTGCAAGCCAAGAATCTCCATAATCGAATCAAAGGAGAGGTCTGCATCGTCGAGGTCGGCATTCATATTGTGGGTCTGTGGTCTAGCCGGGCTTGTCGGGCAAAGGTTTCTTGGCTTTCTTTGGCGGGGGAACCGCGGTCTTGGAGCTAGACGAGCTGGAGCTACTTCCTCCCTGCACTGCTGAGGAGCTGGTGGGGGTATCCCCCGGCTGTTGTCCTCTGGCCTCGTCGGAGGCAAGCTGTGCCTCATGTTGCCACAGCAGCGCCTTCACTTGTGCCGGGCCGAGGCCTTGTTTCCCAAAAAGGATACAATTGGTAGCGGTCGCAACGTGCTTGCAATGGCTGCTGCTGCCGCGAAGGCATCTTTTCCACAAGGCTTCAGTGCTTCCGCTCTGTGCAGCTGGTTGGGGAGGTGGTTCTCGGTCCTGTTGGTCTGGTTGCTTTTGCAAAGCCTCTGCCACGGCCTTTTCGAAGGTCTTCTGCTTCAGGTACACTCGCACCTCTGCTGGGTCGGTGCTGGTACACCCCTGCAGGATGCAGCTTGGGTCGTTTCGTTTGTGGGGGCCATGATAAGAGGGGCCTCGAGCACATCCGAGACATTCAACGCCCTGAGCTCTGTGCGATTGGGGGGGTGGTCCCCTGTCTGCGCCATAGTTCCAGGAAAATGTTGATCTGCCCGTGCTCGCTGTAGTGTCACGGACAGGTACTCGTTGGAGAGGTTCACCCAGCGATGTGGAAGGGCAGAAACTCGCCGATTGCCGTCGCGAGGTTGGCTTAGTCCCCCTAGAACTGCAAGTGGGCCGCCGATGCCCTGCGGGAACAAACACTACTATGTCGCGGTCCTCGGCGTGCGGCTCGAAGTACGCGGACTAGCCAATGAGGTACTCCCCGCTCGTGGCTCTAAGGGCGGAGCAGGCAAGACAAGGGAGAGACGCCCGTGTTTAGGCCTGCCACTCCCGGGGACAAAGGTTGAGATCAAGGGGACTAGCCCCGGGCTGAGGTGAGTGACAAGGTCTTGAGCACTCGCGGCCTTGAGCCAAAATGGCTACCGCTCTCTCTCTCTCGCTCTCTCTCTCTCTCTCTCTCTCTGTCTCTCTCTCTCTCTCTCTCTCTTCTGCAGGGCATGAGCGGCGTTCAGACCCCCAGGGCGCATGGCCCCCCCATTTGTTATGGGGCTTTGTGGGAGTGTAAAACGACAGTTGAGTTCCCCCGAAAAAGTGCAGAGTATATTGGACTATGAAGGTTTCGAGGGTCTCAACTATGTTTGCAGCGACACGCTAAGAGAGTTAGGTTGACCAGCTTGCAACACCAGCGTGAAAACTTTTTGGGTTACAAGTAACGGAACTCGATGGAGTACAAGAAGCTTCTGGTGTGTTTGGTCCCCCAACATCTTTCAAAAGGCAGCAGACTTGCCGGTTGCTCCACAACCGGCTTGCTTGCAAGCTTCCACATAGTGGTCTCCATAGTGGTCTCCAAAGTTCTCTCTCTCTCTCTCTCTCTTTGCTTTGCTCTGGGGCGTGGAGGGCAGGCAGTCCCTACCCCCCGCTCTCTTGAGCAGCCCCATCCCGTCATGTTGACAGAATGGTCTCAGCTGCACTTGGGACTTTTCAGGAATTGAGTGCCTAACTTTTCAAAGCCTAACCTCAAACAACAAACCACCTTAGAATCACGCGTTCCCTGGGCACTCTGGATTCCTGTCCGGGCTGGTGCCCTTGTTGTTGGGCTGTTGCCCTCTGTGCTGTGTAAACCCACTCACCTTTCCTGCCTTAGCCCTGCCTGTATCCCGAACAGAAGCCTTATCCCCGCGCCCTCACTGCCTTCGACCTTCCACTCAACCCTTAAACCTGTGTTTTGGCAACTTGTGCCCTCTACCGCGCAAGGTAGAGCCAATCTTTCAGCCCATGGCCAGCTGGTCACTCTAGAGGACAGTGGATCCCCAGTCAAACAAAGACTACTACTTCAAAGCTGAGTCCCCGGCTGACCATGTTTTCTCGCTAGACTACACTGCAAGCGTGTGCCCAGTTGGTGTGTACCCAAGCTTGCCTGTTCGAAAGAGACTACATCTCTCCAGGACAACGTCCCTCTCTCCCTCGCTCTCTCTCTCTCTCTTGCTCGCTTGCTTGCACAGCGTCTGAGGCACGAGTGATCCCCGTACCCCTGCGCACATGCACTCACTCTCTCTCTCTCTCTCTCTTCTCTTCCTTTCGCAAGGGTAGAGGAAGAGGAAGCAACCCTCTTCCCCGGCGCTGCTGCGCCCCTCCATACTGTCTGGCACTCTCTCTCTCTCTCTCTCGCTCTCTCTCTCTCTCTTTCTCTCTCTCTCTCTCTCTCTCTCCTGGGCATAGGGGCCGATCAAAGCCCCCCGGCATCATGCCCACCCGATGTGTTATCGGGAAAGGACGTAAGACAAGATTGAGCCTCCTCAAGCGTAAGCTCTCTCCCTCTCTCGCTCTTCGTCTCTCTCCCTATCTCACATGCATAAAAAAATTCAAGGTCTCTTGGCCGGCTGGCCCAATTTGTACTTTATCCCAGCGCAAGGGTCGCTGTGCACCGCCGACCTGTTGCGCATTCATCGGCGGCTGCATCGATGCTGGCATCGAAGACATGTTCGAGCTGCGGTTGGCCTGTCCTGACGGCCGAGTCCAATCACGGTGGCATACAGCATTGGCCCAGATATCAATATCGTGTTGAAAGCAAGAGCTGCGCATTTCACCTTTCATGTGACAGGGTGTTCATCCCACCAGCCTGAAGCCACTCCAGACTTTACCAACTTTCCGACCATGCTCAAGTGAACATGGGCGACCTACAGCTTTGCACGCGAGTTCATACTTCGATGCGGAATACTCGAGCCTCGATGGTGTGGTGGGCAATTTCGTTGGCGGACTCGACTTTGACAATGCGGTGCGCCGTAATGCCCTCCTATATCAAGGACTGAGCTCCAGATGTGAATCAGCCTGATCCTGATGCACTGCTGCGCTGTTGCACGGCTCTGGTCCTGCTGGTCCCACTGTCTGAGATGGCCGAAGACACCTTGTATCCAGTTTGCGCAAACAGCCTGCTGCCAGGGCCTGCTCGAAAAAGCATGGCTTTGTAACCAGGCCCCCCGCGGATGTAGTCTCCATCCTGAAACTCGGGACCTGATGCCTCGGACGGTCTGACATTCCAAGGCGCTTAGCCCGGGTCGTGCAGATTTATAGCCGAGGCGCAGAATCGCTATCGGAATACATGTTGCAGCTAATTCTGCCAGTGCCATCCTTGCAAGCATGCCAGTTGCAGAAATACCAGCATCCGAATAAGCTGAGAAGCTGGCATTGAGAGTCAAACAGATGCTCATCTGCTGGTTCTTGATGCTCTCCACCTGCAGCATTCAACACAAGCTTCTTGGTCCTAGAATCAACAGGCAGCTGATGCAATAGATGAGAGCAGCACGCAGGCTACGACCGACAACATCTGGAGCTCTCTGCCACCGTTTACTCCTCAACGGCATACAGGAAGTATCCACGTCACCGCTTTGCCCTTCGCTTCTCTACTCGTCGTGCCGCTGCATGTTGAAACTATGGCTCACACGGAATGCGCCGTCTGGGCCCAACTGCCCACTTGAACTCACCTTACCATGCAGGCCACTGTAGTGGTGTGTTGAGCTAGAATGTTTTCAACCGAAGCTACAGAAATATAACATCCTTAGAGCTCCGACCCTGAATAGAACACGGGGTCTACCTCCACGTTCCGATCAAAGTCGGGTCTTTTTTTACATCTGCACAGGCACAGCTCGGAGTAATCAAATCATCCGTGAACTGAAAGCACATCGAGCATTGTGGCTCCGGTTTCGGGCATGTGCCGACTCACGGTAAGCATATTTAGGTCGTTGCTGTGCTTGCGCAAATTCGAAAAGCATGTTTGGTGTCCTAACTCCTGGTGCTTGCTTGTGAAAGTCATCTGGGACCGTGGAGGAAAGCCTTGTCGTGAACTGGTCATGACAGGGAGTCGAGTTGGAAACGATTGCCTCGACTGCCTGGATCACATTGAAGCAGAAGTCCTCGCAGCCCCCTGCATTCACCCGAAATCGCGAAAGCATCAAAGCAACCAGCAGCTTTGGTGACTCAACCCCTGCTGAACTGGCTAAGCCATCCTATCTGATCCAGATAGTACTACTAGTCTCATGTGACACGTCCAAAGAACTCATCGAATTAACCGGTTGAGACCCGCGCAGCATCAAGGAGCATGCGAATTGTGACAGGGGTCAAAGTCTGCGCCTTGCCAAGGACACCCGACTACCAGAGCTGCAGGCTGTCAAGTTCTGCCGCTGCAACTGTCTGCAAAACGGTTTGGGATCGGCACTGCTGTCTTTCCTGCGCCTGGAATCCAGTAGGAGCACAATGCTGAAGTCACAGAACTTTCTCTTCTGCCTCCATCCGGCTGCTCAGGGCGCGCTGAGCCGCCCTCAAAAGCACTACAGAATGAGTATGAACGGGTGGCAGCTTGTTCGTGAACTTTCTCAGTGCTTCGAGCGAGCATTGTCGCCAGGGATGAAGCCACCGTAGCCCTGAAAGCTGCAACACAAAGTAGTCGTCAAGGCCGAAGGAATGCCGGCCTGCGACGCCTGCACGCCGCCGCATGGTCCAGCCTGGTGAAGGCAAAGTATCTCCAGCCGGAAATATGCACAACTCGCTGAAGCCTCACCAGCAGCTTCCACTCGGCCGTATCCACCACCTCCATAACCACCTCTAGACAGATCCGGCTGATTGGTTTGCGGTCTGTCCGGCGGAAAATGAAACAAAGGCATAGTTTACCCAACCTGGTGCACCAAAACAGCCTCCACCGAACATGTTCTGAAACCTGTCGCGCAACACTACACACCGGGACACGACTTGCACATCAAACAGCCGCAAACAGCTAGGCCTGGCTCCAGCAAAGCGAACTACAACTTGTGCTTCTGTAGAATATGCTTTCGGAGATGCGGTGTGAGATATTTCTGCCACGATCTAAAACTTGACGTGACATACGAATTTATGGTTCATGACCGTCTTCCCAAGGCAAGCGCTTGATCCAAGTGTATGAAGGCAGGATGCCGACGCATCTTCGCACGAGTCTGACGAAGAGGTCACAAAATGGTCTGCAGAATGGCACTTTGCTGAAGGTCCTCCACCTGTCCTTGATGGACACAGGCCTCGGGCGGGCGTGAGCTGCAACTGCTCTTGTTCCAAATCTCGGCCGCAAGTAAGCACTGTCACTGCATTCCAGGAGGTTTTTCGTCACCGCGGTGTGTCCGAGCTTCGGAGACTTCCCCTGAAAGTGTAAAACATTTTCCTGGCACAGGCACTGGGTGGCAAGGCCTTCGGGCCCGTGAAGCATTAGCACGATCTATACGCAGAGACATTCCTTTAGTCTAAACTTGTCTAAACTGCCATTAGTATGATTAGTGCTTTGTGAATCTTTGTGAATACTCTATCGTTTGTATCAGACGGAATGTCTCGCAGCCCTGCGAAGCACACACACACACACACATTGGTCCGAGACACTGTGTCGGCCGTGTGAGGCGTGTTTAGAAGTGTTCTGAATCCATACGAAAGGCTTTGTCTCATGCTCGACAGGCCGCACACTTCCTTAAGTTGGACATCTGTCCAAAACCCATTCACTCCAACGCTCCCCGGAGTGAAACCCCGGAAGTGTTTGACTTGACAGCCGATGTCGCCGATGTCCTGGCAATGTCTGAGTCTCTTCTGGGGCCCGTCCCAACACCTGCAGCCTGCGGGACTGCCTGCAAGGCCTGCAGGGCCTGCAGGCCTTGCATCAGCTGCCAGCTGGCTCAAGGAGCGACTCACGCCTCAGCACTTCAACAAACGCCCATCTATAATGCCTACGCGTTGCGAATGCCTTTGGAATACAGCAAAGTTTGATAATGTCGACAGAATGGCACTTTGTCTTGGAGAGTCTTTCCAAAGAGCCGATGTCAAAACACCAAGCCCGGCTCTTGGTACCACGTTTGCTCTCTTCGCACCAAGCCTGCAGTCAACCAAAGAACTCTCTACGTCTAGAGTACCTTCAACGCCGGCGGCACATGCCTCCCAGGATGTTCCTCTGACAACCGCGATGTCTTCGTATGGCGTGTCCTTTGATTCTCACTACGTTCTGTTGCTCTTCAAAAGCTGACCCGTTTGCTAAAGCTCTCCTGCTTCAGTGACACTGCGCCGGTCATGTGCAGGGACAGGAGATCAACAAAGCGGCATGCGGCAGCCTGCTTCATCGCTTTATGAGCGGAACCTGTCCCTTCAACAGCTTTCTGAGCACCTCTGCATTGCAATGGTCCAGATCGCAAAAGTCGAGAAAGGACAGCGTGGAATCCTTGACCAGCGGCTGAAAGGAGCGATTCAAGCCATAGGCTTCTAGTTTCGGCGGCTTTCATGCATGGCCTCCAGAAGTAATGTTCGAAGCTCCCTGCCCTGAAGCCACCAAGACGTCTGGTAGCCGTGGCACTTTGACTTGCGATGAAGGCGAGCTGGCCTGCTTAGCAGAGACCTTGTCAAAGTCTACCTCGACATCCTCCTCTGTCTTGACCTGTGGCACCAAGCTCATAATATGCATGCAGCGTGCCTTCACCAGTCATCAGAACGGCGGATCTCGTGGGCCGTGTCTGAAAGTGCCTCATCGAACTCCTGCCGCACCTTGATGGCAACGAGATCCCCACCTGTCACGCTGATTCCATTGCTGCGCAGGCTGAGCTGCCAAGGTCTCAAATCTGGCCGGGTTCTCCACTGTTCTGCTGAGCTTGTCGCTTTGTTGGTGGCAAGCTTGCGACCTTCTGACTTGGTGAGGAACACTCCGATTCTGATTATTTCGGGTCAACCTGAGCATGACAGGTGAGTAGGTGGGTGTACCCAAGGAAACACCATCTGCATCACATTCGTACACAGTAGGCACTGGCCTCTTCGTCGACGAGATTGTTGATTGGCTCGGTAGTCGGCACCTGTGCAGGGGCTGGAGTTGGATCGGACCTTCAGGGAGGGCTGGAGCAGGTTCAAAACTGCAGACACGCTAGCACATTGGCATGACTTACGAAGATTCATGGCTCGAGCACAGTAAGGCCCCGCATGCATACTGGACCTACCCCTGCAGCTTACTTGCGCCAAGTACTGCCAAGTCTGCGCACTTGCTCACTGCTTGTACATGCTTTGGATTGTTTCAGTCAAGGTGGGCAAGCCGAAGCATGCGCACGATGTGATTGAGCTTCCGGTGCCACCTGTTGCATGTTGCAGCATTGCAGAATCAACATCCTGCCAAGAGAGTTAGCTGTTAGCTGACTCAAGTGGTTGGAGCTTTCTGATGCCCTTGTTGGTGGGCGCGAGCATGGGCGTAAGCTGGTGCAGCGTTCGAACGGCCTCTGGTATCTGCAGCGCAGGGCTTGGCTGCTCAGGTGCAGGCTCGACAGAGTCTCGGGCCGCCTGACACGTCAACGAGACCTTGATTGAGCTCACCAGTTTAACAGCGCCAGTACCTCTGGTCCAGGACTGGCATTTGCCGGCAGGTCCTGCTCAGCTCCGAGCACTGCGCACTCCAAGTCTCAAGGACAACCTGCTTTGAAAGTGCTTCCCAACCTTGGCGCTGCCGGCTACATCCACAGCAAGCTGCTCTGCCTTGGCACAAGAACTGCAGGCCATCCATGGGCCGTGAAGACTCTTGCAGCCGTGCGAGCACTATGCTGCAGTATGCTGCGTTGCTGCGTCCCGTCGCCACACCAGGTCCAAGGTCCAAACCACTGGAGACGCAGCACCTGCCTGGTGCGAACAAACGGGTATCCGTCGAGCAGCTATGGAGACAGGCCGTTTATACTAGCTTCTGTTGATTCGAGCTAACATGCAATGCAACCTCCCGACCATAATCAAATCTGTAAACTACATGCACCACATGCCGGGTGATCCAGAAGGAATCGGACTACTTACTGATTGCAATTTGACCAAAACAAGCACAACAAACAACTAAACGAAGGAAAAAACACTTCTGGAAGCAGCTTGGCCTCGGATGCCACTGGAAGTGGAGTGGCTGGCAGAGCTTCTGGCAGCAATGCCTGGCATCCGGACTCAGAAAGGCTGCAAGAAGCATCCTTCTGCATCTTGACAATTTCCTTCTGCTGAGACATTCGCTGCCAGATCCGGACTCGGTGGTTCGGGCGTTCCAGGGTCGATGTCCTGGGCCACAGTCGTGCAAAGATCACGTACCAAGCAGCGACAAGAAATTCCGCGACTTAGTCTCATGGCCATGCTGATTGCCTCAACCGCCACAGCCTGCGAGAGTTGTTCCGAAATCGCGACGCTTGACCGGCCATCGTGCAGGGAACAAGCATGCTGCTTTCCGAAGGTTCTGTAGACTTATTGCCAAGGAGCAAAACACGAACTGTTCACCAAGAAGCCACACGCATACATCCGCCTGGCCCACCGGGACTTCTCCTTCTAGCGGCGGTGCCTTCCAAAAGGATTTTGACACCACCTGCGTTCTGAGCTACATCTTCCTACGAGTATCACCTGTCTGTCAGAGTAGAAGTTGGTACGTGATGAGTGGACGGGCTAGAGAGAGCTTCCATGTCCCACACAGAACAGAACGGAACAGTACGGAGCCTCCTCTTGAAGTGTGGCTGGCAAGCTTGGCGCCGCCAGCCTGCAAAATGCAAGGCCTGCCCGAGGCAAGAATCGTAGCCGCACAGGCCCGGACGAAGCCAAAGGCGCTCTGGGCGGTGAAGGCAAGGTCGAGTCCTTCCCAACTGCAAGCCCAGTGCAAGCATGATTTCGTCTCTGCAACATTCAAGCCGCTGCAAGCCGCTGCAAGCCTCGGCCTTGGCACGCCTCTGCCTCACCGGTCGCATGCTCTGCTCTGACTCCAAGCCCACAGCAGATCCGCAACAGATCCCGACCTTGCTCCGATGTCGGCAGCACGTCGCAACCTGGACAGGGCTTCGAACTGCCGGATCAACACGACCCTGCAAGGTCCCCTCCGCGAAGTCTGAGTCTGCAACGGAGCACAGAGCAGTGGGCCCAAGTCTGCAAAAAATGTGGTCAGGCCCACGGTGGGACTCCTGAGATCGCACTCTGCTAACAGACTTGCAAAGTTCCAGTAGTCCAATACAAGAGCCAACGACGAATTGCCAGCAATGCGCTGTGCAGTCGATTTCTGCGGGCCGTCTCTCATACAAAGACCGTGTTGTCGGGCCAGCTGCTGCTGTCGCTGCACAACTACGACAACTACCAATTACTACAAGTACCAGTACGAAGACAACAACAACAACTACTACTACTACTACTACTACTGGGGCATTGCTGTACTGGTGAATGCAGCCAGTCCTCTAGTTACAGGTGATTCTTGTCACTCGTACCGCTGTCCGTGTGGGTTGTCAGTCAGTGAATCATTACCCGGCGGGCTTACCAAGGTGGCCTAGCCGTCCCCTTCTCTTGCTCCCTGCCTGCTTCGACCTGCTGATTCCTTCCTTCTCCAGCAGCGCGGACAACTGGCTCCGCGACGACGACACGGCAACTGAGTGCCGCCACCACCACCCAAAACTGGTGCGTTCACTTCTTGACACACACACACACGCACGTGCATACGACAACCACTATTCGACTAGGACCAGGACGATGACGAACGATTATAACGACGACGAAGACCGGACAGCTCTGTTGATGTTGCCCTAAGCTAGCGAATTCAGCCCATAACACCCTGGCCTTCCAAACACTCAGGCTCGTGCTTATGAGGCAGCAGCAGGCCATACTCATAAGGGCTCTCGTGCGTTATCTTTCTGGGCTCCCGGTACCTGCCACGCAGGTGCCTCTGACTTGCTCACTGGCATCGCATGGTATCGCATTGCGAGGGGGCACTTCTTCTCTGGGATGACAGTGGCCTTCTCGTCGAGCCAAACCCTTTTTCGCCTCCTTTTTTGTCTTGGCTGTGCCTCCTGAATCTCCAGTGCCTGGCTGCTCGGAGATGCTCGGATCTCGCGAGCCGCTCAGAAACTTGCAGAGAGCCTCTTCCTCCCTGGGCAGCAGCTCCAGGCATTCGTCGACCTGCTGCTGCCGTGAGGCAGCAGGAGAAGGAACGCAGCTTATGAAGGAAACCACAGGCCAGGCGGCCTCGGCCTCGGGATTTGGAAGCAAAAGAGGCTGCATGCTCTGTGCATCCTGCACAGTTCAAAGCTTTCCCCATTTCGCGCTCGAATCTCTCTCTGCACACGCTGTATGCACAACAAACAAAGCCACGTATCTGTCCATGTTCACCCGCTTGCCAGTTGTGTTCGTATGAATGACTAGCTACTACAACACCCGTCCAACGAACCAAGACACGGGAAACTTCGAAACCTGACCAAACCTCAAGGATTTCGCCATGTCTCACTTCTTGATCAAAGATTGCCACGAATTCCTCTCCAAAACTATCCCCAAGGAGACCCTTGTTTCTGTTGTTGCATTGCTGCAACTGCCGGCTGCACATGTTTGAAGCCACATGTTTCAGACGCCAAGAACACGCGTGCTTCACCATTGGTTCGCCTGATATCTATGTTATCGCTAACTAACATCCACGTATCCTCGACTGTTAGCGCAGGATGGTTGCGTTGCTCTTTCTCTTGCTCTGCAAGCTCAGTTCCGCAAGGCCTCAGCTTCTGCGTCCTTCAAGAGAAAATCGACAGGCAGCTCGCTCACTTCCTGCGAGGGGGAGTGGGGAGTGAGGATGGTGGAGCAGTGAAGACAGAGGTAGTAAGCAGCGAGGAGGTGAGCGTCGGTTCCAGCGAAGGACCTGAACAAAGCCTGCAAGATCGCGTATCAGCTTGTCACCTCAACCTTCAGGTGCGTCATTCAGCTTCCGACATGATATCTCCACCACTGGTATGGACGCGGCTCAAACACCGACGATTGGCAAGAAGGCAGGACAGATTGAAATTGTTCAACCAGCTTTTCACCCGCCCGCCTGCCCACCTCCGCTTTCAAATACACATTGATAGATTGACATGCTCTCATGCTGCCCTTCCTACGCCAACTGGTGTGAGGTGATGTTTACGCTGATTCAGTCCAAGATGACCGAATGTGGAGGAACCTCTGATCGGGGCCTTCGACAAATATGCTATACATGAAGAAGATCGAATGCCTAAATATATTCGTACAGTCGCTTCTTCTGAACGAAGTCCCAAGCGGGAGCTGCCGCAAGAGGGCCATCGGGCGTGACGGAAAGCCGTTGCTTCACACTTTGCTGGAATCAAGCGCTCTCACGCTGCCCTTCCTGAAATGGTGGGTCTGAACTGATTATTGAATTGACGTGGCCAAAGATCACCTCACACCTGAGACCTTGCGCGGCAGGTTTGGTAAGATGGCTGCAACCATACGTGGGAAGAAAAACTGCTACGGTAATCTGTCTGCCACGGGTGGCCCACCGTCTAATCTGGATATCACATAAAATCATGAGGCTCATCCTGTTCAGCAGATACCAGTATGACAGCGATATCCCATCCTCAACCTTAGCTTTACTTTGCTGCACACGTACGTAGGCTGTGGATACCGTGTGCATCCGTGTGCCCCGCGATCCGCGAAACCTCAAAAAAAATAGTGATGCCATCCCCTTCGCACATGAACCGCGACGATATACTGTATACACACATGATCACACATGCAAACTTGTCAATGTGCACTCCTGGAGACAGCGGGCCGCAGCTTCTGCGTCTTGTGCAGCTTGTTCCGCCTTAGTTCGGCCCATTCTGCTTTCCGCTTTTAGGCTTCGTAGCGCATCCTTACCGCTTACCCTCGTCAGGACGTACACGCTGAAGAAGCACGAAATACACAGACAGGTTGCTCTGGTTGCAAACAGCTTGATGGCAGAACATCCCGGTTAGATTGTCTAGTGAGATCCTGCAGCCGAAAGGCCTGTCTAGCTTGCCGCCTACAGGCACAAGTGCTGGCGCCAGGCAAGTGGCATTTGTTTAGCAATGCGGTTGGCAGCTGCCGAAAAGGCTTCGGATTCTTGGAATTCTGGTGGGCTTTGCTCCGAGTGACTTCTGCTGCAAAGGCTTCAGCTTCGAGCGCCGCAGCTTCCGCGGCAGCCGCCAAGTCTTCCTCACCTGGAAGATGAGATGCGGATGCGGTCATGTGCACTGGGGCGGAACACTCGGGTTGGACCCTCTGCTTGCATCAGCATGTCCCTCGCAGGTGAAGACTGACTTGGTGAAGAGGCCTCCGCTCATCGAGGAAGGCCGAGCTTTTGCCGTTTGCTCGGACACTGAGCCGCTGAGCCCCAAGCCGCTCCCAGCAAGAAGTCAACCGGCGGTAAGCTTTCTCGACCGGCAGATCCCTCGAGAGCCTCGCAAGACGTCGCACGCAGCACAAAGGCAACCACGTTCCATCACCCACCTCTTTCTGTCCGGTAGACGTCTGGGGATCACGTTGTGGTGAGCTGGCCTCTCTGCAAGAGCGACACTGTAGCCAATCTACGCCTGCACCCGCTTTCCGCCTCTGCTTGGATCTGAGCCAGCGCGGCTTGCCCCATGGCAGCCAGCGATGCTAGATCCTCGTCCACAGGCCATGTCACGGCTGTGGAAACTTGTCGCATGGTGGTCCAGCAAATTCTTTGTACGCATTGCAGCCGAAACACTTCCGCACTTGGCGCCCCGAAATCATCATCACCGGCATCGACCTCCTTCCGTTTCGCGGATGATGTAGGTTCCGGACCTTGGCATGAAGGCAGGTACGTCTACCGCCGCAAACTGTGCCGAATTCTCGCGAATGCTACCAAATTGAATTGTAGCTCCGTCTGTGCTCTTCAGTTTGCAGTAACTAGACCAGATGTTCACACCATGGCTCGAAATCAGTGGAGCCTGCTCTCGATCAGCCAGTGCATAGTGTGGCTTAGGCAGCGTCTGAGTGTGATGAGATCCAGAGGAGCCACATGCCGCCGGCCCTCTTCCAAACTCGCCTCCACCTGAAAGCAGACAACCACACTTTGGTCGCTGCAAGAGAGAGAAAAAGAAGCCTCCATCTCCGGCAGCTCTTCCATGAGCACATCGAGCCTCGGTCCCAAGGCCCCTTGCCCACCGCATTCAGACTCATCCAAAGTCCCTTTCAGCCACTCAGCCCAGCTCCCAGCAGCCCCAAAGTCCACAGACTGCACCTGCATGTGGCATGATGTGGTCAGCTTTGCCGCAAGCTTTCTGCATGCCATGCCATGATATGACCGGACCTTCTCCAGGTTCCGCAAAGTCACGGCCTTGCGAAACCCGCAACACTCCAGGTGCCAGCACACCGCGGGTGCAAAACACGCGCTAGGACAGACCACCGGTCATGATTCTAGAATATTCTAGATGTCTGTCTCTTGAAAGCTACCAGTGCCACAGTCGAGGCTGCTGCTGAAGCAGCCAACGTGGGGACAGTCGGCAAGCCTGAACCTGGCATCCGGTTCAGGCTCGCGAATCACGGCCAGGACACCCGGAGCTCACCGGCAGAGATGCTGGTTTGAAGCGACGTGCGCACCTGCCAGCAGTGTGTGCCTCTGGCGAAAGACTCGGGTTGCCCACGTTGGCCTCGTCGGCTTTGCTCTCGAGGTCTTCCGCCTGCCCGAGATTTCATTGTCTCTTACCATCAAGCCAAGTGCTCATCCTCATCCTGCGCCTGTCTTAGCAAGATCCTCAAGATGCCCAGCATCAGATGACCTTCATGGTTTAACTGGTGGGACAGTGAAGAACCACAAGGCAACCGAAGGACGGGCTGCAGCGAGACACTTAGCTAAAGCATCTCGACAGGTGCGCAATGCACGTAGACATGTCAATGCCCCGGTTCACCCAACGGCCAGAGTTGGTCATACATTACGTCCTCGCCGGTTCAATTGTCCTTCAGCCCGCTCTCGCTGGCCGAGTGGAGCACTTGCTATCACAAAGTTTGAGAAGAGAAACACGAAGCAGGCTTTCTTTTCTCAAACAGACACCGCCATCTGGAGTACAACAGCGCAACAAGGCAGGGTGTAAATCAAAAGGGGCAAGTCGAAGCGGTCCAGCAATGTGAGCGATGCAGAAGGCAGAGAGGCAACCGACAGCGCAACTCATGAAGCAAGGCCTGAAGACTGATCCGTTTTGGGAAGCAGATGTCGATAAGCTTTCGTGCAAACAACATACATCTGCAGATCTGCATGCCGCGGGTCGAAGCCGATACAGCCCTTGACATTTTGTTGGGAGGTCTTTAGTGTTCAGGCTTGGAGTCCAGCCCATCCTCAGCCCTGGGACGCCCAAATCTCCAGCTTCTTTGCCCGCCGCCCGACCATCTGTTCATCCTCCGCTTCTCCACACCCTCTATCAACGATGCTTCCTCACAGCTTTCTGATGTCTACTCCTCTGTTTCTTGCCAGCTGAAGCGACGAGAAAGATTCAGGAGGCAACCACACTGCAAGGCTTGGGCGACCGGCCTAGGCACCTGAGCGGAACCACACCTGCAACAGCCAGCAGCCATACGCGTGTCTTCCAAGCAAAAGCGCTCTGGGACCAGGGCTCTGGCTTAGGTTCTCGAGCAAAAAGTCACAGGTGCTTCTCACATCCGTGCTCCTAAACGGCAGTCTCCAGGGTCTGTCATTCCCAGAGCATCTTCTGAGTGACTTCTCCAAACTGAGTGGATGGCAGGTAATCCTGGCCTCAGCATATGGGCTGGTACTGTCGTACATGCAAGGCACCTCTGGCTCACACTGGGACAGCGACGCTTGAGCCTGCGCTCGTAGTGGCACGCCACCCATGCCTGGCACAGGATTCTCGTGTGCTTGCGATAGCCAAGCCTCTTTGCATCTCCCACCAAGCCTTCCACAGAAAGCCTCCTTGTTTCACGAGAGAGACCTGATTGATGACGCAGCAACAATTTCAGAGGACTTCGATCAAGGAACCTGTCTAGCAGTCTAGCATGTACCGAGTTCAAGGCAAAGTCCATGGCACCTGCATCCAAATCAACGTGAGACACTGGGGCATCCCTTGTACAGATAGACTGGCCTGTATCTCCATACAATGCAGCCGGAAACAGAAGGCAAGGATGACTTACACTTTACAACTGCTAGCGTCGTCTTGTCTTCCCAACTTCAACTCAGGCGCTGCTGGTACGCCATGCTTCTCCGATGCACTTCTGCGTTGGCGACGTGGATGGTAAACCAAAAAACTTTAGGTCGCGTCCATGTCGTCCCGAATGCGGAGCCGAAACAGCGTCAAGGCCCTGCTGGCAAAGAGCATGGCATAATCCCTTACATAATTTCTCGGCCTGGCATCCGTTGCAGCATACGGGCATGCTGACCAAACATCTTCTGAAAACCTTGGCAGCAGGCTTTCGATCCAGCAGGTCCATGACATCCTGCATCGATTGCTACCAGGTGAGCTTTGAGACTCCAGAGTCCAGAGTCTGTGCTCCTGTGGGTTGACGGTGGCCCCCTTCTGCGCCAGAAGCAGCTGGGCCTGCAAAGGCTGACGTCATCCTCGCAGCTACGGATGCTACGGGCCCTGTGCTGTTGAATCCTCGCATGAATGCCGAAGGAAGGACTTGACCAATTGACTTTTCACTTGGTATGTCCTCGCTCTGTTGCCCTCCTCCCGGTGCTGGCCCGAAATGATTCTCCAGTGCCTCTTTTAGCCCGGCGGCGCTCGGAGCGAAATTTTGAGCCTGTAGTAAACAGATAGCAAACACTTAGGAAAGCTCCCGAGTGCTTAAGCAGCCCACCGGCCTGTTTCAGCCAATTGTTGGCCTCGACAACCTGCTTGCGCACCAGATAACCTTGTCAACATTGCCAATGAGTGCAGCAATTCAAAGTGGGCTACAAGTGTCTGAAGCTATGTCGGTGACCTTTGGCGATGCTTTGGCAGACGTCTGCCATTGACACCTGGGATGACTGCCGCGACGTGCCGGGAATGATGCATGCAGCCTTCTCAGCACAAGTCAACCCAAGTAAGCCGATCGCATCGCTTGGCAGTCGCAAACTCGTGAGCCAGCGTTCATCTGCGGACCCGGCTTGAAGCTGCAGCTCCTGCGACAGCACCCAAAACCGTCATTGCACTCTCGAGAAGACAAATTTTGAACAACAGGACAGGCATGCGTTCGCCAACCTTTCAGCTGCAACGGGGTCACACTAACCACCCAGAGTTGATGACAGTGGAGGAAACATAAGCTTTCAGACGCTCAGGCAGTGTTGTATGTTTAGGGGCGATCTGCACAATGCACGCCTTGGTGAAGATTCGGGCAGCAATCCCAAGAGGTAAGGCCACAAACCAAATCTTTGGCTTAGGAACGGCAGCGATCCGAAACCGGAGCTCAATGGAGCAACTCAGTCATTGATCGGCAGCTTGTTGGGCGAGCTGAACATGTCGGAATGCTGAACATCGAATGCTGAGTGCATGAAACCTTGTGAACCCTGAATGTGAAATTCAGGACTGATGCGATCATAGACTGGAACATGGTTATGCAAGCATGCCCATAAGTCCATCTATGTCGGTGATAGTCAAAGTATCGCCAGACATGTCGCACGAGGCATGAGAGCAGGATTCCGCAAATGCCTGATGTCTCGCGGTGTGCGACAAAAGCTCGACATGCGACATCATGCGACTGCATCCTCTGTGTGCGAGTGTGTGTGCGTGTGGATGTCTGCATGCATGAGGGCCAATGCAAACACACGCGACGGCAACCTCAACTTGCAGGGAAGCCTTGCTTCACCCGGTTAGACACTGACGCCAATTCCCTGATTCGACCAGCCAACAAGCAGCAATCACGCGTCTAGCAGTACAGAACCCATAAGTATGCAGAATATTGCGGGATGCAACGAAACATGCTCTTTGCCCGTCCGCAAGCAAGTACCAAGCATCCATGTGCAAAGGGACGAAGCCTTGGACAAAATGCCGTTGAAATTCATCCAATGATACATGATTTTTTGAGTGTCGTTTCAGGCTGAGCGCAACACGCAGCAAGCCTTCACAGCACTGCCTGATTTCGGCAGCTTGTTCCAACGGCGTGCACAGGTCCGGGCGCAGCACCGGGTACGGGTGGCGGCAGCGGCAGCAAGCCTGCACGATTCGTCTTTTCGCAGTTTGTACCTCTGCAGTATGCGGTGCTTCTTGCTGCAGGTGGCCCAGATAGAGAAGGGGCACTTCACCAGCGCAAGCCATCGAATGGCATCCAAGTCTGTCCTGTCCACCCTGGCGGCCACCGATGTGACCACGTGTACTGAATGCACGCTGAGAAATGGTACTTGCAATGTCGTTGAATCACGTCACATCGACTTTCGGTGAAGGATTCACAGTTGATGCCGCCCTACCCATCTCTACAAGGGTGCGCTGCACAGCATGCGACAGCATGTTGCTGCAGAGTGCAATCGATTTTGCTTCTGGCAATGCTGGCTCTGCCGTTTGGGACTGTGTTGAGATCGTACTACTTCCCAAAGGTTGCGAAATGTCGATGTGAACCGTGCCACGGGCCTCTTTTTTGCAGGAGCAGGCAACTGACTTGGCCAAAAAATCCAGCAATGCGTTCTCAACCCACCAGCCGCCAAAGTATCCGCTTGAACACTGCAGCTCCCCCACCGCCCCCGTGCCTGCATCATTCCCACCACCAGCAGAGATGATGATGATGATGATGATAACACACGGGAGCTACCAACAGGCTCCCTGAGTTCAGTTTCTGTGATCCAAGACTAGTCTACATAACTTTAGTAGGCAGTGAGCCAAGAAACACCTGTTCGACATGTCTATGTAGCCTCTTGCAAAAGTTACAGGGACAGGCCAAGCCACTCGCAGATTCTGGTGAACAGACGCTCCGCTTCATGCCAATTGGACTGTCGATACCTTCCGAGAGGGAGCTGATTTCTGTCGCGCTCTCTCTGCTGTCTCCGTCTTTGTCTCTCCCTGGGCCCAGGAGCGCACGCTAGCTGGCCCAACTCCATCAGGGAAGGCAGGTGGTTCGGCTCCAGCTCCAATCCGCGCGAAAAGCACTGAGCTGCCTCAATCGTAGCACTTGGGCTACTCCGGATATCTCCGGATAGTCTCTCGTCTCCTCAACCCCGCCTTTTGCTGCTCCCCAACACGCGCATACTCCTCGCCGAGAAAATGCATCACCTCGAGATGTGGCACGAACTGTTCAAATTTGTCGGAATCCACTCACATGTCCCAGACTTCCGGATGCGGATGAGAATGCGCAGCCGACTCGGCAAGCGAGATAGCCCGTTCGTGATCCTGGGGCCGGGCCGTACTGCTGTGGGCTGTGGCACAGTTCAATTTCGTGCTGGCACAAGCAAGTGGGACGCTGCTCCTCAAGCTCTCGGCAAGCCTTCGCTCCGTAAGACCGAGCCTCAACAGACAGATCGATCCAGTCAGCAGTGCTCTCCGATGGCGCAGGCCTCGACAGCTCTGTGGTCATTGTCGGGAACCCGGTCAAACTCGATTACCGCTTGTCGATACCTGTCATAGCACTGACCGCACCCTGCAGACTGGCTAGAAGGCAGAGCAACAAAAATGTACACGAGCGCACTGCTTCAGGAAGAAGTAGTCCTCGCTTTCTAAAAACTCTCTGACAGAGCTCCCTGCACACGGCTGCGAAAATCGATTCGCCTTGCCCAATGCGAAATGCACATCCGTGCGTCCTGCCAGCAGGATCTCAAGAGGTAGCTTGTGACTCTGTAAGAAAAAGCCTGATGTTCCAACAGAAAAGTTGCCTGGACACAGGGATTCTAGGATGTGCTTGTGGATCTGCGCTGCCTTCCCGTACCTGAAGCAGCATGTCGTACTGCTTGTCAGAGCTCCAGGACTTGCCAAATCCAGGGCTCACTGCTTGGTTGCCTCATAGCACTGGGCCAGAGAAATGTGGCCGTCAGGGCTGTTTGGCTGAGTCCTCTTGCTACAGACCACCACTGCATTCAATGCATTGCAAACCGTTGGCCGTTAAACGCGATCCTTACAAGCGTCTGAAGCTGCTGGATAGCACCTGACGAAGGGAGGCCCCTGTGTGCCAGTGTGCGATTGCAGGCATTGCACACATCCGCCTTCAAAATCCTGAGAAGTCTTCAGGATGTCACCCAGAAGCCACAAGGCCTGCGAGGACACAACCATCTCGGCAAGCAAAACACAAGTCAGTACCCCTCAGAAGCACGGAACAAACTTTGGCCTTGCTGTGAGTGGGCTCGAGCTCCAAGACCTGCATGAAGAGCTCCCGTGCATGTGGATATCTCCTGCCAATGTGGTAAGTGCAGAAGAGGCAGCGAGATGCAGCGAGAAGAATGTTGAACAGGAGGCATGCGCTTTCGATTCCAGTTTCGTGCATTTGTCAAGGTTGTATTGTAAGGTGGTGAAGACCGGGCAAGACTGGCCAGCTGCACTGCCGCTTTCGCTCAACCCATGCCAAGGAGAACAGAGTTTCGACCTTGGTGGCCGTGACTTCCAGAGTCAGCACGACATTGCCGAGAATCAAATGGGTGCCCGGCATCTTTCGGATCCTGCCTGTGAGCTTTCTCGTACCTCGACAAGCAGTTTCAATTCTCTTCGCTCGCGACATACCTCGACGGCTATGTGCTTGCATGCCCTTGCGTGCCACTCATAGGCGCCGTTGTAATCCTGGCACTTGGCGTACACAAGCCCAATGTTATTCAGGATCTGCACCTCAGCTGAGCGGCTGGCCATGGCCAAACTAAGCCACAGATACAAGCTCAAGTGCTGCACGCTTGCGGGCTCGTAAACCAAGGCTTGCTTGAATCGTCGAATTGCCTGTCGGCGCGATGGCGATTGATGCGGTGAAGTCTTGCCATCCCATCTTTGCAGCAAGCCTCGTCGTAGTGACCACCGCTCAGCAGCTTCACCCCGTGAGCATTTTCCTTCGAAGCTGTGGTCAACACTTGCCGAAGGTGTTGGCGATTGCCCTGACCCCTGCTTTTGATGCGAGCGCGTGCTCTGCTGCCAAACCATCGTCGGCACCGTGGCAGGCTGACTCTTCACGATGCATGCTGCATTGGACTTCTTGTCCAGGTGGTCGGTATGCTGAATGCTCGACATACCTTTTGAGGGAGCTCGGTGGTCTTACGACTTCGAATTTAGAAGAGTCTCCAATGATGCCGTGCAGGCCACACTCCGGCCTATCGCGTCTTAGGAACGACGTCTCTCGACTTGCAGCTACAGAAACGCAAATGAGGTGGTGTGGAGGGACTATTTACTGCCACGCAGCTGTCACAGGTGGCTAAAGCGAAAGCGCTTCTGGACCCACGGGAAACCGATCGGCTAAGTGAGCTCGGGAGGGCTTGAAGGAAAAGCATCGAATGGAATTGTGTCATTCGAGGCTGGATGACACTCCAACACGAGGCCGCTCCAACGAATCTCATGAGCAAGTTCAACAACATGCACAAGTCAGTTTGGAATCTCAAGCGCAGGACTATGAGATAAGTGCTTGTGATTGCTCCAACAGATGTGTTTGCTACATGAGCGTCGATACAGGGTCAATACAGAAAGCTCAACGATCGTATGTACGACATGCTGCACGTGGCCAGCGAGGAAACTGGAATGAAAACGCACAGACATGGAGCTCCTGCGCTGCCTCGCTGTCATCTCTGTTGACGCCTTGGAAACTGCGATTTAATGTGTCAGTGGCAGCGGAACCGATTGGGCGCACCTCTGCTGTTGCTGCTGCTGCTGCCTCCAGGCTCTCGAGAACATGACCTTTGCCTGTAGCACCTCCGCTATTCCCTTACAATCTGCCTCCGTTGACTGGCATCAGACAAGAACACCTTCGTCCTCTCCCTACCATATCCTATATCATCCCGTCTACCATTACACCCGCCGGATTCCACCATGACTTCTGCCGTCTTCTGCCGAGGCGGGAGCGCGCGCAAGCATTTACATCGTTTACGTCCTCCAAATCCCCTGCGCCTCCAACGGCTTCCAAAGAAGCAAGGCGCGGCGCTCTGCCCTGGAACTAGGGTGCACAGATTGCACAGCTTCAATTGTCAACGGCCAAAGGAGCTGCACCTGCAGATACCCCTTCGCATCGGATCTGGCAGCTCCTCGTACAGCGAAGGGACTCATGTGCCAGCTCACTGCCAGCTCGTTTGCTCAAGTCAACGACGAGATCCAAGCAGACGGAGAGCAGATGCACCACCACGGGGTCTCACAGTAAAAACGTGCGGCCCGCAGAGGAATAGGCCTCCAGAATCAAACGCAAGTTGTGGCACAAGTGGGGATGCTCCGTCTGCCGGGTCTTTGTGCAGGCGCCCCATGCTATAAAACAGAAATACAGCTCCGTCGATCACACAACGTACAGGAACCTGTACGGTTGGACAGAATCTTGTAGCTGGAGTCTTGCGCCACGAGGACACTGCAGACATCTAAGCATCGACAGTGCATCGACCGACAGCTGCCAGCATGTCGAACGGGAGCAGAAGTTGACCACTTGTTGCAGTTCTCCTGCTGCATCTCCGACCGGCGAATTCTCGACCTGTCAAAACGTCTCTGATCTGAATTTATCGCACCCAAATGCGATAGACAAGCCCCTGAAAAGACGCCTCCGCTAACGTAGACACATCACTTACCCCTTGCCTGGGCAGGAGTGCAATTACAGACAGTTTTTCTGATAACATCTGCAAAAAACACATCTGAGGCCCCCTACCCCATGTGCTGCTCACAGCTCCATGCAGGACAGTGTCACTCTTGCCAATCTTGTATCATGGCATGATGCAACAGTTCGTTGCAAGCTTTCTGGGCTTGCGCCGGATGTCTGCTCCGGGCTACCTGTTGGTTTATTAAAACTGCACGTGCCCGAAAAGGCAGCGGGAGCACGACCACATGCAGGCACGAACCTTGCGATGACTGATAGAAGCAACTCATCCTGTCTGCTCAGAAGCGGGCTACCAGGCCTTCGTTTTTTCACAGGTTCCGGAGGACCGCGTCGGAAGCTGTTCAGGTGCGTGTAAAACGGGGATGGATTGCATGGCAAAGGCACGTCTGTTGAAGAACCTTGCTGTTTAGAGATGCCTCAAGTGTGTAAGAAGCACGTTTTAGAGATCTCTGCGTGTGGGTCTGGATTTAACGTCAGGTGGAGATGATTTGTGTCTACGTTCTTCGGGCTGAATTGTGAGGGGATCGAAGAGGAAGGTACTATGGCCTCGCAATCTGCAAAAAATTGTATCCACAATGGTCCAACCATTTGCGGGCTGGCAGAGAGGCTGCTGCGAACTGCCGTCTACTGTGTATAGTGCTCATTGCGGCATGACAGACCAGCTCAGTTTTCAGCAGCTTCGCCCGTCATGCCGAAGGAAGCATCGCGAGGGCCCGCAACTTGCACGCAAAGGCCGTCAATGATTGCAGCCTGAACTAGCCGTGTGTTCCAACAGCTGACAACCAGAACAGAAAGGCTAATTTAGAGCCAAGGCGCCTCAAATGAGCGCAAAGCGTGCTGTTCGCACTCGGGCAGAACCAGCAGGCGGCAAAGTTCTTGCCCCAGTCTGCGGCACGAAAGCTCTGCAAATAGAAGAATGGTACGCATCCAATGTTCGCCTTTGCAGGCCTGGACGCGAGGGTCACACGAAGTCACACTTGACGGCTGTGCTGACCGACTCACTTCTTACACCTGCTTATCAGCATGGGTTACGTCAGCCTTGGGGGGTCCGAGACGAATCTCGGTTTGTGCCAGGAAGACCCCAAAACCCTGAACGAAAGAAGCACGAAACCCCAGGTGGAGGTATCAATCGGCGAGCTGGCTCAGCAGCGCGGAAAACAATCAAGCTTGGCTGATTTGTTACGCTTGGCTGGCGAGGTTCCAACTTCTAAGAGTACTGTACCGATACGTTCGGTCGGTCATACCTTGTCGGTTGCGGAAGAACCTTCGGCTCAGACCGGTCGGTGTGAACTTGCTGAGCCTGCATCAGACTCCGTCTGCATACAGGCCCACAGGCCCACGCTGAAAGGAGAATCGCAGTCCAAGAGCACGATCAGTGCACCCCACGAACTCAGAATGTTCGAAGGCTTTTCGCGGAAGCACGAGTTCAAGCGCGGGCGTTTAGAGCACGATTCTGGGGGCCCTCAGGGGGTTCTGTCAACGTGCTGCCGCAGCGATCCGCAGCACAGCAGGTCCGCGAGACGCGCAGAAGCTTGGGGCCGTGGGGTGCAAACAACATACGTGCGCTGTGGGACTGGCGTAAGAAGTCGTGATTCCGACAGATCAAAGGAGCACTTCTTTGTGCATTGTGCCCTCCAGAGACGTACAGTTGACTGCAGGATAGTTCAAGGACCAGCGAGAAACGGACGAATTTATTGAGCACTGGCTTTGACTAGCTGAGAAACCAGCGAGGACTTGACGACAGCTTTTTGGAATGTGAAGCACTGACACCTGCTAAGAGTGCTCTTAGTCAAAACGGTGTCGTGCGGCTTTGCGTGTCCTAACATTCCTAAGCCGGCATTATCCAAGACTCACCTGGACCATTGATGCTGCAGCTGACATCAGCTGACCAGAGCCGCATTCAAACAGTTTCTACACTGCCTTCAGTACTCTTGACTAGCACCAACGGAGGCAGTTCAATCCTCGCGAACGGCAATGATCAAACTGGAGCTGGAGTCTTCATGGAGCATAATGAGACCTCATCCGTACATGACCTTTAATATTGTTTCGGGGCCTGCACCTTCAGAAACATCCTCAGAGCCCACAAGATTCTCTGTCAGATCAGGCCTGCATGACCACGCTGAAGCTGATTTCATCAGCGAGCAGTCTTCTGGAGGGCATACCATGCAGCAACGAAAGCGAGTCCCGCCAGCATTCGGACTGGGTAGAGGCGCTGATGGCCGAGTTGCAGCCTTGGCATCATGGCAAGTCTAAACCTGTTCATGCTGTCTCGCTAATTGAAATCTGGATCTCATGTTTTCCTTTTGCAGCTTCGGCACTCGCTGTGTCGAGCTTCAACGGTTTCGCTTCGCTAAGAAGACGCAGTGCTCGTTCCCAAGGTGAATGTCGGTCTTGCATCTGTGTGGTGCAGGCGCTGATCAACGCCCCAAAGCTGGCTTTGTCTTGCGAGATGCCGGCCGATTGCATGGAAGCGGACAGCTCCAGAGCACATGCCCAGCTCGAGGCTTTGCTGCAGACATCCAGAAGCGAATTCTGGGTAATCATGTCCATGCGCACTTGGCGGGAGATTGCCCGCAGCATGGTGTACGCTTCCTGCCAAGACTCGGATGCACGGCTGAAAATGCAGAAGCTCATGGCATCATGCCCGATAGCTTCCTGCGACATGCTGGAAGCCAAGGTGAACGACTTTTGCCACAAAAGTGCGGACTGCGTTGCAAGCAAGCACCCTGCATATGTGATCATATCCTTCCGCACAGATCTGCATGGCAGCTGGTGGACCAGTTCGAAGGCCTGCAACCATTTCACCTCAGTAGCCATCGTATCCATGAAGGAGTTCCAAATCCGCGAATTGGGAGATGCTCCTCGAAGTTGCATCGCAGACAAGAAGTTCAAGCCTTGCTGCCACGTCCCGGCTGCCAGTGGGATTGCGGAGCCATGGCTGACTATGTCCGGCTCCAAAGCATGTGCACAGAAGGAGAAAAAGTAGGACAGGGATGCTTGCCACAGAGGAACGGCATTGATGACAGTGTTGGCAGATATCTGATCCCAGGAAAGTCGCATGGAACCCATTCTCGTCAGCAAGGACACCCCGTCCCTCCATCGCCTAAGGCCCGACAGAACATCAAGGTACGAGTTGGCCGTGCGTACGGATCCGGTGACATGCAGGCCCTTTGTGCCTTGAAGGGCCCGGGCCCAACCACGCATGCCGCTTCTGCACACACTGAGAACCTCCGCTAAACTTAATGCATCCGGCTGTATCTCCAAGCTAATAGAACTGCGAAGAAACCAAAACGACAGCTGCCAACGGCCGCTGGCTGTGCAAGGAGCCAGGAACGACTTGGTGTAGCTTCTGATGTCCGCTCGCAGATCTCTCATACGGCCGAGATGCTCCAGAGAACACCGCCAACGGCCACCTTCCATGAAGGCTTTGGTCGACACCACAGCAGTCATCACGTCTGGAAGAGTATTGGAACGGCGCATGGCTCCGACGAGTCGCACTGCCTTCTGCCAACTGCTCATATCCACAAAGGATCCTGCGGCGGCATTGAAATGCCACACGTTGGTCTCTACGTGGTTTCCTTGCATGCCACGAAGGATGCCATCGACCACGCCGCTGCTCCGTGCGTCCTGTAGGAGTCTAGTCACATGACTAGGCTTGCTTTGCCACTCGTGGCACAGGCTCTGCAAGGCTTGGTGCACATCGGAGCTTGAAGGATTCGGCCCCAACCGCAGAATTATGTCAAAGTCTCTCTGTCTCTCCGGTGACTGTCTTGGCCGCTGCTTGCCCCGTGTCTGCAACTTGCGATCCAACCCTGCTGCAAGGACAGTTTGAGGTTTTTGGTGCATATGCCCGCTGGCAGAAGGTCATCAGCCCGGCTTCGTGCAGTGACTGGCAGAAGCACTCAAAGTCCGAGGTGTGAGCGGCTTTCATCCCAAGGTCGCGGCGTACTGATACACCGCTCACATCAGCTCTTTAGCAACAGCAGCAGCAGTAGCAGTAGCACCGAACGAGAGGAGACTGAGCCAGAGCGGATCTGCGCAAGGCCTGCACAGCTGCCACGTTAGTCACTGCAAGCCCCACTGGCATCAGCGAATCCCACAGAATAAAAGTACCTCGAAGTGTCGCAACTGGGCAAGAAGCTCTTGACCCTCGTGATCCACTCCTATTCTTGGTCTACTGGCAACGAACACTTGGTGATCCCTAGGCAGCATATTCTCCAGATTGTCTTAACCAAAGCTTGACTATGTCACATCTTACTCCTTCAGAGGGCCGAGTTGGTTCCAATTCACGTACAGGTGGCACATGTAAGTATGCATGTATGTACGTATGTATGTGTATGCATGTACGTATGTATGCATGCATGCATGTATATCTATATGCATGTTGTATATATATATATATACATGTCACTGTATATGTATATGTCTATGATTGTCTATGTATACCTACCACAACAAGTCCTAGGTTTCTGCTAAATACAAAGTATGGGCTATCGCTTTTGGGGGGCCCTATCGTTTTGCGGGACTTGAAACCACTTGTTCTTGCAAACCTATCGTTTTGCAGGATTAGGACGAAGGAGGAGTAGTAGAGCAGCCTGAGAGTACTGTAGTCTCGTCATCGTCTAGCAGCAGTAGTAGTAGTAGTAGTAGTAGTAGTCGTCGTAGTAGTAGAAGAAGCAGCAGTAGTACTGGTAGTAGTAGTAGTAGCAGCAGCAGCAGCAGCAGTAGTAGTAGCAGCAGCAGCAGTAGCAGTAGCCTTAGCCGTAGCCGCAGCCGTAGCAGTAGCAATAGCAGTAGTAGTAGTCGTCGTAGTAGTAGTAGGAGGGCATGGGCTGGGAAGCTTCCGGGAACCTGAAGGCTACTTTGTGTGGGTATCGTCAGGGTATCGTTTGCGGTATCGATCTGGAACTGTATACAAAATGCAATTTCGAGCCACTCGGACCTGCAATTCCAAGTGAACACCGACACAGAGAATGTGTGTGTGTGTGTCTGTGTGTGTGAGTGTCGGTCTGTGTGTGTGTCTGTGTGTGCGTGTGTGTTTGTATGTGTGTGTGTGTATGTGTAGGTGTGCACACAAATATGTGTAGGTGTGTGCATGCGTGCATGCGTGCATGTGTGCATGTGTGCATGTGTGCATGTGTGCATGCGTGCGTGCGTGCGTGTGTGCGTGTGTGCGTGCGTGCGTGCGTGCGTGCGTGCGTGCGTGCGTGCGTGCGTGCGTGCGTGNGAGTGTGAGGTGTGAGGTGTGAGGTGTGAGGTGTGGGTGTGAGTGTGAGTGTGTGAGTGTGTGAGTGTGTGAGTGTGTGAGTGTGTGAGTGTGTGAGTGTGTGAGTGTGTGAGTGTGTGGGTGTGTGGGTGTGTGGGTGTGTGAGTGTGTGAGTGTGTGAGTGCGTGAGTGCGTGAGTGCGTGAGTGCGTGAGTGCGTGAGTGGGTGAGTGTGTGAGTGTGTGAGTGTGTGAGTGTGTGAGTGTGTGAGTGTGAGTGTGAGGGTGAGGGTGAGGGCGAGGGCGAGGGCGAGGGTGAGTGTGTGTGTGAGTGTGAGTGTGAGTGTGAGTGTGAGGTGTGAGGTGTGAGGTGTGAGGTGTGGGTGTGAGTGTGAGTGTGTGAGTGTGTGAGTGTGTGAGTGTGTGAGTGTGTGAGTGTGTGAGTGTGTGAGTGTGTGAGTGTGTGAGTGTGTGAGTGTGTGAGTGTGAGAGTGTGAGAGTGTGAGAGTGTGAGAGTGTGAGAGTGTGAAAGTGTGAGAGTGTGAGTGTGTGAGTGTGTGAGAGTGTGAGAGTGTGAGAGTGTGAGAGTGTGAGAGTGTGAGAGTGTGAGAGTGTGAGAGTGTGAGAGTGTGAGTGTGAGTGTGAGTGTGTGATTGTGAGTGTGCAAGTGTGAAAGTGAGTCTGAGTGTGAGGGTGAGGGTGAGGGCGAGGGTGAGGGTGATTGTGAGTGTGAGGGTGAGTGTGAGTTGTGTGCTTGTGTGCTTGTGTGTGAGCGTGTTTGTGCTTGTGTGTGTGGAACTCTGTTACAAAGAGTCAACAGTGATTTCGCATGCTGTTTGTCGAAACAGCAAAAGAACAAGTTTTCCACTCCAATGTTTCAAGCAGCAGGGGGCTGAGGGCCCGTCTGCAGTGAGCAACTTTGCCAGCTTTCCGCGGTGTTCAAAAAGCTACCGTGTGAGAGTTTGCAGCGTCTTGCCAGTGCTAGCCAGCGGTACTCTTCTCGGTGTGCAGCGTCTGCTGTCTCACAGCGGATTACTCTAGCTGAAGAAAGTCCAAATACTGGTTGATTGGGGGCCACGGACAGTCGGATGATGGCAGACACGCGCTGGCGGCTATCACAAGCTTCCACTGCGCAGTTGTTAGAGCTTCTGTGGCAAGTGTGGGATGTACTAAATCGCCGCCTCCGCTTCTCCGAAGGCCCCATCCGCTGCCGACACAAATGCGAAATGTGCGATCACACATGTTGCTTTCACAGTCACTCCCTTCACCAAGAGGAGAGTCACGCGTGGTANCCGACACAAATGCGAAATGTGCGATCACACATGTTGCTTTCACAGTCACTCCCTTCACCAAGAGGAGAGTCACGCGTGGTACGGACCACATCGCTGTTTCCTTCATGACGAAAATGGATGTGACTACCTTTGATCATGCGAGATTGGGCGGAAAATTCGAATGTGCACATTGCCCATGTTCTTGATTTTCGGATGCGCAAGTGAGCCTGACATTGCAACGTTCTGAAGTGTGCTCGAGTCTGTAGGTCTTAGTGTACGTCGTGTGGTAGCGGCCACATGTCGTCGGCGTGTGACCCGTTGGCTCCGTNCGCAAGTGAGCCTGACATTGCAACGTTCTGAAGTGTGCTCGAGTCTGTAGGTCTTAGTGTACGTCGTGTGGTAGCGGCCACATGTCGTCGGCGTGTGACCCGTTGGCTCCGTTGCAGCGCTGGATTACGTACACCCAGAATGAAGTGCTGCAGTTGAAACGGGAGTTATATGAGCACAAGCAAGAAGTGGCAAATGTCCAGAAGATTCAACAGCAACAACTGGACAGTGTGCAAACACAGATTCGAGAGAGTGAGCAACGCGTGGCTGAGTTGATAGATGCTGTGACCGAGCTGCTTCTCAAGCAAAGCAAAACGCAGGACTTGCTTACGAAGCTGTTGTCGGATTTTGCGTCCTTGCAAATTCAGACTCAAGCTCCACAAGAGAGCAACGATACGATTCCAGCTACTCAGCCGTATCTTGATTGAAAATGCGAAGCTACCCCTTCCCACTGGGAAGGGGTGTGTGTGTGTAANTCAAGCTCCACAAGAGAGCAACGATACGATTCCAGCTACTCAGCCGTATCTTGATTGAAAATGCGAAGCTACCCCTTCCCACTGGGAAGGGGTGTGTGTGTGTAACTCCTGTTGCCAAGGATATTCTTTGACAGAGTAAGTTGAGTAACGCAGGGGGGCAGTGCATGCCTGACAGTCACTGCCCAACGAAGACACTGTCAGCGCATGGTGATATCTGGCCTGATCAGCCAGACATACCTGCTTGTACAGCTGGAAGATGATTTCGATACTGAGTGAATGCACTTAAGTTTCGGATAATCAGGTGTGTAGGAAGGTACAATGTTTTCGAAGCTCAGATTGGAGACCTGCACATGTGTGTGTGTGTGTGTGTGCGGGTGTGTGTGTGTGTGTGTGTGCGCGGGTGTGAGTGTGAAAAAAGCAGGGGGCACGGTGCCACAGTTCGAGCCGTGCCAACGAAGCTAAGAACTGTGGTAGAAGCACTCAAGGACGCTTCAGTGTGTACCTGCCAAGAGATTGGCATGGGCGATTGCGATTCGCAGCTTGCAATCTCGAGCTCGGAGTGCTTGCATTATTGCACA
>BGNK01003987.1:57500-62214 GCA_003297005.1 Symbiodinium sp. clade A Y106
TTAGCATCAAATACGGAAGCAGCGCCTTAGCAAGTCAACTACCACCACGAGCGCTTGGCCATGACCCCCCAGCCATCTGCGTGGCTGTCAAGATAGGCAGTCACAGCCTGCAAGGCTGTCCACTGCCTGCTGTATGCCACGTGCCTGATGCTGGGCCTCGCTGATGCTTCCAATCTGATTGACCTTGAGAAGCAGGGCGTTGGCAGCCTGCAACAGTATTCGCAGTTGGGCTGACACAAGCTCAAACTGTCCGCCTTGTGCTCCTTGGCGTACTCAATCCTTTTCGGATTCGTGACAAGCCTTGCCGATGCCGCACTGCACAAGGCCGGCCCAGGCACACGACTGATGTCACCATCTTAGAAGCTCGCAGGTCGTCGCCAACTATCTGGACATCCTTGCCGACTTCCTGCTTGAGACAACATCTCAGATTCAGGTGCCATATACATCCATGTACATCCGGATGGTTTGCTCTCCGGAGGCTTGCAAAACGACAGTGCCTGCACCATCTGGCCGTAAGCCTCCCAGTCATCCTGTGACTTACTGGATTGCAAGGTATTGGCAATCGCACGCAGATGAGGCTTCTGCCTGGTCAAAGGGATCCTCTATCGACACGATCGGATATCTGACAGACAGCTACAGCCACTGCTACTACAAAGGGTGGCCCTGCAGTGAGCGCCATGCCTGGAGATGATGTCCTTGTAGATTTCCATGAGTTGATCTTTGTTTTTGACCAAGGACGGAGCTGGATTGTCAACCTGGCGGAAACCATCTGAAATGCTCGCCCGCTCGCTGCAGTCAACTCTGTTCAAGATGGCCTTGAAGCCAAGGTTGTAGGTCTTGTCCTGCTTTTCTGTCATGAGCAAAGCTCCGCAGTTCCGCCAGTCCGCCCAACAGAGATAGTGACGGATATAGAGGGATGTGGCCCGACGTGTTGGTTTCTCTGTGCTTGCGTGTCAGGAGAGAGAAAAAAGAATGAGAGAGAGGTAACACGCTCCAGCTCGCACGCCCAGTCGGCAAGTCCTCATGACTGTAGAACTCCGATGCAGCAATGTCCATGGCGAGCTTCACCTCTGAACATGTTAGCCCGCTCCAGCCTGGTCAGACATGAAACTTCAGGTGCTTCTTCTGTGGCCTTGCCGGTGTGGCCAGCTTCCTTGATCGCATCCACTAATGCCTGCAATCCCTCGTCGTTCTCCTGGTTACTTGCAAGTGCAGACTACACCGCTTTGGAGGCGGACATTGGGTCCTGGATGTTCGGGGCAAACCCACCTGGCAGCGGCGTACAAGAGAAACGAAAAAGCTCACAACTGTGCGCAACACGCTGACTGTGTGGCATTCAGAGTTTTCGCTGCTTTGGTGAGACAATGCGAACACGCGACGACTATACACTACCGAAAGTTCTGAATAACTCCTGACGAAGCGCACTGTACGAGTTTGCTTTATTCCAGACTCGGAACCCAAATCCCTCCTAATTATGGAAGATTGGACATTGGAACACCGGCCCACCACAGCAACAACAACAACACCCACAACGACAACGACAACGACAAGAACGGCAAGAAGAACGACGACGACAACAACAACAACAACAACAACAGCAGCCGCAGCCACAACCACAACCATAACTACAATCACAATCACAACCACAACAACGACCACAACAACAACACCACCACCACCAACAACAACAACCGCAACCACTGTCACAATGACAACCACAACAACCACCACCACCACCACCACCACCACCACCACCACCACCACCACCACCACAACAACAACATCAACAACAACACCACCAACTAATCATCTTGGCATGAGTGGGGACAGTTCTTGCAGACATCCCACAAAACTAGCCAATTGCATAGCACAGAGTCATCGATTTCGGACAGCAGTGCTCTCAGATCCGAATCCAGACCCCACTGCTACACGTTTATTCCCTACAGTGCAGCCATTCCCTGAAAAGGGCACCCCTTCATCGTCCGTGATTTCCACGGGCATCCTGCCANGTGTGGTGCGCACGGAGACACAGGTTCGGAACCGCGTGGCCGCCGAGCCGGAGCCAGACCCCCCCGCTAACCCTTTTTTCCCTTAGGGGCAGCCATTCCCCGAAAAGGGCCCCCCTTCCCCCCCCCCCCTCCGCGGCCCCGTGATACCGCGGTGTGGTTCAGGGATACCAAAACCTCCACAAGCCCAAAACAGTATCAGTAATAAGAATCGGAAACAGAACTCCTGCAAACCACCAAGGAGCTAGCCTTCGCCTCAAATCAGCCCAAGCTGATGATTGATTCAGATCTGCCTTCGTCGCCGACTGCCGCTGCTGATTTGCCGTACTTGGCCACCACCACATTCTTGAGTGAGTGATAGACCTACGAAGAACTTGTCTGTCTGTGCTGCAAGATGTATAGCAAGTACTACACGCTGCACCACCCGGCCCACCTCAGAGCCAATCTGCAGTGCCTTCGTTTACAACATTCACCTATTTACAAAATAATGCGCTGGCCAGGCCACGTGTTTCCCATTTGTTGCTACTCAGCAACTCCGCTACTCCGCAAAGGGGCATTGGTTCCGGGTCGAACATGCAGCTACCCATAAACTGCAATTTCCTGGGCCTATACCGAGCGCATGCGGCGCAAGTTTTAAAAATTTTAGCTCCCGAAGTATTCCGACCAAGCCCAAATGCATGTTCCAAACCCTGCTTAACGCGTTCGCCCCTGGTTTCAACAGATCTGGTGTTCAATACCGTCCCTACACCTCAAATGCTTTACTTAGTTTTCAGGGCTCCAAACAATGTCTAAATGTATCTATGCGTTTTGACTTGCTTCAGTTTTGCTGGTGTCCCTAGCTCCACTCCCGAGGCTCTAATTGAGCTCCCGAAGCTTTCCACGGCCTGCCTGCTAGATCCACTCGGCCCTAGTTTCAACAAATCGCGTGCAATGCCCCAAACCCGAACATGCAGCCATCCATAAACTGCTCAAATTCAGTTCCCGGAGCTCCGACCAAGCCCAAATGCATTTTCCAAGGCGTGCAAAACGCATCCGGCCGTAGTTTCGACAAAACTGCTGTTCAATGCCAGCCCACACCCGAACAAGTTTAATTGGCCATGATTCAGCAGCAACCCATACTGCTGCACTGGTTCAAATTGAGGTTTTGGGGGCTTCGCACATGGCCAAATGCATTTTCCGAGGCCGGCTAGACGCATTCGGCCCTGGTTTCAGCAAGTCTGGTGTTCAATATTGGTCGGGCATGGACAACCCATCCGCAGCTCTGTCAGCTTTTCTGATGACCTGTAATATGAACCCAAAGACAACTATTCCGCTGTTGGGGATGCTCAATGGGATTGTATCCACGCAGGGAGAAAGCTTTTGCAATAAAGTGAGGTATAAGGTGAGGTAGGGGTCTCTGAACTCGAAGCCAAAAAGTCTGCAGACAAATTGTTAGCCATTGCCGACATCCAGCACCACACCGCACCTCCTTGAAGGTCTTGGCCCCCGTTGGAGAAATCATAAACTCCTTCGAGAAGCCAACAAGGTCATGCGAGACACAAGAAGTGCAGTTATCTCGACTCCTGCATTGGCAGCTTGTTGCCAGCATGCCGGCCACCGTTGATCACATTCATCATCGGGACAGGCCTGCTGGACTGACCGGGTGCTGGATGGTGGTGCTGACCAGTCGCTCACAAACTCGCAAATCTATTGAACCGAAATATCATGACGAACAGCACCATTCCGCCTCACTTACTGACTTCATCAATCTTGGTCCAGCATGTGATTTACTCAGACGCAGTCATCTTGTACTTCTTGTGCCGAGCACGCTGAACATCCACATGTTCCACCTGACTGGATCGATCTTTTCTTCCATGGTTTGGGAGTTTGGGCTATATCTGTGATTTGAGACGCGCACCTCAAAGTTGGTCTCCTTCAGCTCACCAATGTATTCGAAAAGTTCCAGGCCTTGGCTAAGCATGACTGAGCAGAAGCCGAGGGTCACCTCTCACCCGGACATTTCTTTGGCGGCTGCCGAAAGCCTCTGCTCCTGCTCGGGAGATTGCCCTTAGCAGGAGGGCGTCCAGGGCGGCTTGTTGAGTTTCTCACCCGGCGAACAAATTCCGGGTCTCTGGCATTGAGACAGCCAGGATCCTGAGTCTCTGGTTGAACTAGGCAAGGATGCATGTTTTTCGTGCTTTTGTTATTTGCTGCGTCCCTTCTCTGAATCTGCTTGTGAGTTTTGGTATACTTTTGGTAGAGGTACTGTTATTTCCATGGATTTGCAGTAGTTCGTGACAAGCAGTTAAAACCCAATAGTTCATCTTGTGCGTCGGGGTTTATGATTATGTTGTTTCTATGTATGCGGCGGTTGCGTTCAGTATGTCTTGCTCTACATTGGCACAGGTAGTATGATTTTGATTGATTTGAAGTGGTTCTGGTCGAAAATACATATCGAACTATCGAACCCTACACTTCACTTTGTAGTTCACTGGGGAGCGAGAGAGAGAGAGAGAGACACAGACAGACAGACAGACAGAGAGAGAGAGAGAGGAGAGACAGAGAGAGAGACAGACAGAGAGAGACAGAGAGAGAGAGAGAGAGACGGAGAGAGAGAGAGAGAGAGTGAGTGAGTGAGAGAGAGAGAGAGCTAAAGACAGAGCGAGAGCGGCAGGGAGGGAGGGAGGGAGGGGGAGAGAGGGAGAGAGGGAGAGAGGGAGAGAGGGAGA
>BGNK01003988.1:1227-55008 GCA_003297005.1 Symbiodinium sp. clade A Y106
TCTAAAGCCTCAACCCTAAACCCTAAACCCTTTAAACCCTAAACCCTCTAAACCCTAAACCCTCTAAACCCTAAACCCTAAACCCCTTTAAACCCTAAACCCTTTAAACCCTAAACCCTTTAAAGCCTCAACCCTAAACCCGAAACCCTTTAAACCCTAAACCCTCTAAACCCTAAACCCTCTAAACCCTAAACCCTAAACCCCTTTAAACCCTAAACCCTTTAAACCCTAAACCCTTTAAAGCCTCAACCCTAAACCCTAAACCCTTTAAACCCTAAACCCTCTAAACCCTAAACCCTCTAAACCCTAAACCCTAAACCCTTTAAACCCTAAACCCTTTAAACCCTAAACCCTTTAAACCCTAAACCCTTTAAACCCTAAACCCTCTAAAGCCTCAACCCTAAACCCTAAACCCTAAACCCTTTAAACCCTAAACCCTTTAAACCCTAAACCCTTTAAACCCTAAACCCTCTAAAGCCGCAACCCTAAACCCTAAACCCTTTAAACCCTCAACCCTCAACCCTAAACCCTAAACCCAAACTCGAACCTACTCCCGGCTCCCCCGCGTCGCTGGAGGAAGGCTGCGGGGCGCTGGGCGCCTCTTCCCGAGTGCGCTGGTTTAGGGGTTTACGGGTTTAAACCCTAAACCCTAAACCCTAAACCTGGGTTTTGGGTCTTGGGAGGAAACATTAAACCGCAAAACCTGAACCCGAAATCCTAAAAACCCGAGGTCGGTAGGACTTGGAGTCGTATGCTTTGGAGGTTTAGGGTTTAGGATCTAGGGATCGTTTAGGGTGTACGGAGGGTTTAGCGTTTGCGGTTTTGGGGCCTTGGGTTTAGGGTTGAGGGTTTGGGGCGAGTGTCTTCGAGAGTCTTCTTGGCTTCTGCGTCGCTTCTTCCATGAGCCTCTTGGGCTGCTTGGTGTTTCGGGTTTAGGTTTAGGGGTTAAGGGTTTAGGGAATAAGGTTTAGGGTTTCGGTGACTTTAGAGCGCTTCGGGTGGTTTCAAGGCTTTGTCATAGGTTGGGGTTTCGGGTTTAATGCTGTAGACTCTAGACTTCTGTGGCTTAAGGCTCCACTACTCAAATTCCAAAGTGCCAAAGAAGCCCACGACGATGGCTTTTGCTCAGCACCCCGAACCCTACTCTCTGCGAACTTCACCCGGGAACCAAAACCCACCGCATCCTGAAGCCACCCAAAAAGCTAGGAAACCCAGAAACCCAAACACTGAACCAAGCCCAAACCCGACGCTGAATCCCAGAAACCTCAGGGTTCAGTGAACCAAACCATGATACAGCCGAAACTCTAAACCGGCCCAAACCCTAATATAGGGGCTTTAAGAATGAGAGTGGGGTTTTGGGTTATAATATACTATAATTCTAATAAGGAGCCCCCAAAAAATAGTACCGGCAATTATTTAGGCCCATATCTTAAGCCCCACATCCCAAACGCGAAATGCCAAACCGGAGCCCCAAACTCAAATAGAAAACATCTCAAGAATGCCTCATAGAACCCTATACCTGTTTTAGCGTTCCTTATTATGGTTTCTATAAAACTGGTTCCTTAAGAAGGTAGGTCTTTTGGGCCACTTGTAAGGCTTACTGAAATTTCCGAGCAATCCCTGAAAACAGTTTGAAGAATGGCCTAAGCCGTAACTTCAAGTACCAAAACCTAACACCCTTGACTCAGACCCTAAACCTAAACCTTAATCCACAAACCCCACACACTAAACCCCAAAGCCAAAACCAAAATCCGGACTCCAGACATCCCCAAACCAATCAAGAATGCCGCAGGGAACCTGAGTGCTTTATGAACCCCTTTAGAACAAAACAGCAGGTCGAAAGGATGATATGGGTAGCTCTCTAAATTACGATCCCTTTGAGGGTCCTTTTAATGAAGCTGCCGCCTTCCTCTGGAAGGGACCCGGATTTAGAGAACTACCCATTAAGGCTTAAGCATCTACTATATTATCATAGGTACATGGAGCCTTAAACCCTAAACCCTGAAACCCTGAAACCCTAAAGCCTAAAACCCTAAACCCGAAACTCTAAACCCGAAACCCCAAACCCCTCAACCCTGAAGCCTAAACCCTATAGAACCCAGACTATATAATGGTAGGTATATTCTGCAACTCCCTAACCTTCAACCACACTCAATAAGCCTTAAACCCTAAACCCTAGACCCGAAAACCCTAAACCCTAGACCCTAAAACCCTAAACCCGAAACCCTAAACCCTAAAACCTACAACCCTAAACCCTAAGCCTTAAACCCCAAACCCTATAAAACCCAAATGATCTTTCCCGGACCGCCTGGGAGGGCGGCACCCAGGGGGCATCTTCACCCTTGCCGCCTGCACCTGCCACAAGGGCAGAATGCGGATGGAGGTTTAGGAATGGAGTTAGGGATTTAGAATTTAGGATTTAAGGTTTAGGGCTTAAGGGGTTTAGGATGTTTTTTGGGGGGTTTAGGGTTTAGACATTAGGGTTTAAGGGGTTTAGGGTGTTTAGGGTTCAGGGCATAGGAGTGTAGGATTTAGAGTATAAGGGGTTTAAGGTTTATGGAGTTGCAGACAAAACCTTCCACGGATTACCTGGTTAACGATGTGCCAGCCTTCTGGCCAGCCTCAAATCCTGACGCCGCACATCCTCAAATCTCAAACCGTCTATCAAAACACCTTGAAGCGGTGTCGATTTCAACAGCCCCCAAAATTATTCGTAATAGGGGTTCTATGGTAAGTAGGAAGGGTAATTAAGAATTATCCCAAATCGATACCTAGAGAAAGAAACAGCTACAACCTACGGCCTCCCTGGTAGGCGACCAGCTCATCTTTGGCCCGACCTCAGAGGTTTTAGGGTTTAGGGTTTAAAAACTGGGGTGTAGGGTTTAGGGGGGAGGTCCGCAAGCAGGCATTTGGAGGAGCATACTATAAGACGTTATGGGAGCGCTTGCAGGGAAGAGTTTAGGGGAAGCCTTGGTTATGCGAGGAATGAAGGGCTTCAGAGTTGAGGGGGGGTTACCAAACCTTGGGCCTTTCGGCCAACGTCTTGTAAGGTGCAGGGCTAGGGTTCAGGGTTTAAGGTGTAGGGTTTAAAGGGTCTGGGAAGAAAGAGCTGGGATTTAACTTAGTGGCTTTGAAATTGAGTTGTAAGGTTTCGAGTTTAGGGTGCTAGGCTTTGGAGTTTGGGGTGAAGAGGTGCGGGAGTGCAGGCGTGTAGGGGTTCAGGGATGCAGGGCGCAGTGCAGATTGAGACCCACTAATGGCCTGGCATACTCAAACAGCCGCTGCGACTGTCATGCAAATGCGAATTGACTCTAAAACCCTAAACCCTAAGCTCCATCCCAGGGAGACTTTGTAGATGCACAGATAGAGGCGGGTAGTAGTGTAGGGCACGCTCGGACTCCACGTTTGGAGACTTAGCTTCGTCAACCTTATCGGCGTCATGGCCTTCACCGGCCTTCTTAGCCTTGACGATGCATATGATCGAGGTCGCATATGGTCCATTGAGCGAGAAGACGAAACACCATTTCGTGCTGAGCATTCGGCCAAGCACTTTGAAAGGCCTCCTGCATCCTCGGCACCAAAAGTTCGGCCTCCTCAACCGACAACGATGCAACCAGCTGGCCTGGGTGGCTGGCTCGGGCTGGGTCACACTACCCACCATCCACCACCACCCACCCCCCACCCCCACCCTAGCCAGCATCCACCATCCAGCACCATCCACCGGTGCAGACCCAAAACCCTAAACCCCCCACACCCTTACTGAACCCGTATAGACCCCTTTGAGGGAAACCCTTAAAAAATCTAAAACCTTGAGTTTCTTACAATGGTGGTTTTTTTGCAGGGGAATTACAAGGGCCACAAAGGCCACCAATTGACAAGAGCCAGCATGGCCGAGGTACAGTATCGAAGGAAAATTTTGGGGTTTAGGGTTTAAGGGTTTAGGGTTAACCATCAAGAAGAAGCTGGTTTGGGCTTTAGCTACTCCATTTTGTCGATGCATATGCATAAAACACGTGGTCCAACAGACCTGCACCAAACCAAAGCAAATAAACACAAGCCTTAACAAGCATAAAACCGTTTAACTGCAGCCCTACATATCCTAACCCCGCAACTGCCAAAAAACAAACTTATCCACCCAGGCAGAAACGTAAAAACCTGAGCCCAAAACCCTCGAGCAACCTAGTTCCCGGAACTCCTATTCGCCATAAGCCAGCCATCGGAGCTGAGCGGCGCCAAGGCGTGGTAGGGTTGTTGGGAAATTCGTCGTTGTATCTGGCAGCTTCAGCAAATAAGGAATCCTAGTTGGACCTTGGAACAATGGGATCCTTATTAAAAGCACTCTAAACAAGGCTGAATGAGCTACCTCTCATTGTAGTGAGCTGGTGGCTTTGGGAATTGGGCAGGTTCCTGTAGGTCGAGGGTTCAGGGTTCTGAAGTCGGGGGGGTTGGGGCTTGGGCTTGAGGGGTTCATGATTGTGCATTTACCACTAAGGCCATATCATAAGGGGTTCTGTAAAGCGTTTTATGCTTTCAGGCTTAGGATCTGAAATCGGGTCTTTTAGAATTTTGGATGCTGTCATTGGGTCCATATTTTTGCGGACTTCAACATGCAGATTCCCGCACATTCGATCCGGTCCGCCAGCAGACACGTGACCGTTCATTTGCTCTGCTGTCATACACCGGAGCCCACGGTGCGGCCCCAACAGACCGGCTGGATTCCGGCGATGCCGTTTCCAGATCCGACGATTTTCCTCCCTTCACACCCGGCCCAATGGTGTGAAAGGTCCTGCTTTATAGTTGCTAGGAATGAAACTGGCCTTGCGGACATCCCACTGTGCACTCATCTTGCCCAGGATGCGGGAGCCGAACTCTTGCAAGACCTCGAAGTTGATCTTGTCAACGTCGCGCAGCGAACTGTCCAAGGCGGCGAGCTGATCGAATTCGGATCGTGGCAGCACGAAGTCCACTGGGGCCGCGCGCGGATCGCAGCCGACATGCCTGTCTGCTCCAAGATGTGCTGGCAATCGACCGACGTGAGGGTACGCTCTTACGATTTGGGGTTTAGGGTCCAGTTAGGGTTTAGTGTTATAAATGGCCCTGACTCACAACCCCGTTCTGTAGGGGTATCCAGGAAGACCCTACCATCGCTGCCCTCAAGGCTTATTAACAAATGAGCTGGGGCTTTTACTAGTCTCCCCATGATAACCCTAAACTAAACCCCAAACCCTGAACTCCATAACTACAAAGTCCTAAGGAGCTCTAAGATTCAAACTCCACCGCAAATGGGTCTACTTGAGCGTGTAAACTATCAGACCCTCGTGGTCTGGGCTTAGGGGCTTTAGGGGTGGCCCTAAACCCTAAACCTCTAAACCCTTAAACCCTAAACCCCTATACCCTAAACCCTAAACCCCCAAACCCTAAACCGTTCTAGGATTCTAAGTAGGTTCGGGGTCTCGACCGGCCTCTTCACGATCTCTTCGTCGACCAGGCGCACGCCGTCGAGCTGGTTCCTTGTGCAGAATCAGCTTTAAGGCTTTAGGGTTTATCGGCCCCTTCATCGAACCTTACTCTAACTACTTGGAGGCCCAGGGGACTTAGCAAGTCGGTTCTACGTAGGGCTAGACTTGGGGAAACTCCATTTAGGATCTACTTACAACCTACTTACTAAGTCCCTATGTTGTAAGTAATGAGCCCCGCAATGTAGGAACCTGATTAAGAAACCCTGGTCCTATAACCCCCAAAGACCCAAGGTTTCTGTTCCTATCATTATGCTATAGAACCCCACGGATGACAGAACCCTCAAGGGTTCCTCTACCGGGTTGGTTTTGAAGGTGCTATACTGCGGGTACTCTAGGGTTTAGGGTTTAGGGTTTAGGGTTTGGTGCTTAGGGTTATTATGGGGGGATACTAGCAATAAAAGCCGCAGCTCATGTATTAAGAAGCACCTTGCGCTTACGTATGAACCCTGAACGGTCCCATGGCCCTCTCGCTCACCCAGGCGCATGTGGGGTGTATGCGGGGTCGCCGCGCCGTCATGAGCGAGTGAAGGGGTTTAGGGTTTAGGGGTTCCGGGGTTTAGGGTGGTCCTCCACTGTTTGGGGATCTACGCTGCCTTCATTTCAGGCCCACACAAGTAAGTTGCGAAAGGATGCATGAAAGGTTGAGTACGTCCCAAACCTGAAACCTGCCAACCCCGAACTCCCCAAAAAAGTGTGTCTGAAGTTAACAGCTCGGAAATTACAATAAGCTGTTTTCTAGGTTCGAAATCCTGGCTGCAGCAGACACAAAAGCCTAAACCCAACCTAAACCGGGCTTTGGCTTAGGGTGCAAGTAGGCCCTAGTAGAACTCTATGGTTTCGGGCCCCTGAACCCCAAAACCCTCCTATCCTCCACATGCCCAAAGCCGAAACCTTAAGCCCCCCAAGTGCAGCCCAGCATCCCACAGATGATCCAGTTGTCGTGGACATTGTGGGGCCGACCTGCCGGATTGAAGTCAGAAAAGACTGTGTTCTTGTTAAGGGATTTAGTTTTAAGTTACCACAGTAAGGAAACCATATCACTTACTGTGGACAAGTCGCCCCAGGAGCGGCGTAGGGAAAGCGCAAGCTGCAAGTCCTCAGGATATAGAGTGCTGCGCTTCCCGTGTTCTGAGAGCGCTTTACCATCGGCGAAAAGCTGGACCATCACGCTTTCGGTATCTTCCACCGCCAAACTCCATCAGCATCCTCATTAGCATCATCAACGAAGAATTGCCGCCTCAGCGCTTTGGATCCCTAATCTGGTAACTTAAATCTAAATCCTTTAACAAGAACCCAGAAGAGACAAAGCCCAAACACACTGTCTAAGGTTTAGGGTTGAGGGTTCAGGGTTTAGGCTTGAAAAACCCGAAACCCCAGAGCCAAATCACCCTCAGAGCATTGTTGCTTCATCAAGGAATTTCCCTTCGCAAGGGATCTTAAAATAAGGGATACTGGGCACTAGCGACATCACTGATTGGAAAAGCTGTACAACAAGGCTCATACAGTACATACAAACTCTAAACCCTAAACCCTAAACCAAGCCACAATACAAGATGTCCTATCAGCATCACGATAAGGAAGGCCCCAAAGACCTCAAATGTTGAATGCCAAAACCCTACAAAACGCTAATGCGTATTTAGAAGTGCTCGAACTAGGGCTCCAAGTAATGTAGTTACCCTGATGTCCGGGCTTTCAGGTTCAGGGTTTAAGGTTCAATGTTGAGGGTTTACCTGGACCCTAAGGAACCTACCTTTTTAGGGTTCCTTATTATGATTTCCTTGTATGGGTCCTTAAAAAGGTAGGTTATTTGGGGTTAAGGTAGGGCTTAAGGGTTTAGAGTTGAAGGGCTCTGACGCTCACGGCTTTGCGAGTTCAGGGGCTTCGCGCTCAGGATTCATGGTTCATGTTTTGCCGTACTATAGGGGCCTAAATAATTACCTATACTATTCTTAGGGTTCCTTACTACAATTATAGTATAATGGGCCCCAAAACCCTATTCTAATTATGCCCCTATACAAGGTGGAGCTTTTAAAGCTTTTGAAAAATATTAGTAAATAAGATCCTCCTAAGCCCAATAAGGGAAAATATAAAATGTCCCAAAGCCCTACCTAGCTATAGTAGGGCCTTCTTCCTAGAATCCTATATAAACCCTCGGTTTTGCCCACAGCAGGATGGGGTGAGGAGGACGCCCGAAGCCTGGTAGCCTAAAACGAGGTTCAGGGTCTTTAGCGTTTAAGAAAGGGGCCTAGATAGATAATTACCAATACTATCTTGGGGGTTCCTTATTCTAAATATAGTATAGTGGGCCCCAAAACCCCATTCTAATTATTAAGGCCCCTATTTTAGGGAGGAAGATTCGCGAAAATGTGTTCTGACCCGTTAACATCCGTTGGATGTTGTTTTACAAAGGCTCGATGTAGCTACTATTCGCCAATTTTGATGGCGGCACCGAGATGCAGATACCTGTACCTATAGAAGGATCTTGGACGTGAGGCCAATCTATTCAAGGTCCCGCCGTTTAAGCGGATTTCGGCTATGTGGCAAGCAACCGTTAAGGGTATGGAGATTTTGTACCTAAACCCCGAACCCTAAACCCTACACCCGAAAGCCCAAATTCTCGAAACCCTAAACCCTAAACCGTGTAAACTCGACCCGAAATCTTTTAGGCTTCCGGGCCAAAGAGCTCCAACTTCTGGCAGTTGGGAAACATCCGCTCCTGGGCTTTTGGGGTTTAGGGGTTTCGGGTTTTGGGTTTTGGGTTTTAGGGGTCTAGGGGTTTAGGGTTTTGGGTTTTGGTCTTTTTTGGGTTTGGCGGGTGGGAGGCTTTAAGGCTTAGGACTAAAAGGCGTTTTCTTGAATTTGATGGACGGTGTGGGTGGGGTTTTCAGGTGGCGGGCACGTCTTGAGACCATGGGATAATATCAGGAAATAGGGGCCTTTATACTTAGAATAGGGTTCCTTTAGAGGGGTCTACTGTAAGGGATCTATAAGAGGGTTCTATAATATAACAATATCAACCAAAATTGAGGCTTGCATTGAGCTTGTCCCTTGCCCCATCTGGAGCCGTTCGATTCCATCGGTCTCTCTAAGGCTTACTCTAGGGTGCCCGGTTTGATGCGGAGCGGTCTCAAAAAAAGGACTGAAAGGACACGAAGGTCGAAGAATCCCCAAAACACCCGGGCTGCGGGCGATGAGATTGTAGATCTCGTCGGGCTTGCGAGAGGTCTCGCGCACCTCGCTAACCTCGGAGTCTGAAGCTGTCAGAGACTATCGGGCCGTCACGGCTATTTCTGAAGGTTTGCTCCTCTCAAAGGATCAGTTTCTGGTTTCGGGTTTACAGCACCAATAAGCGGTGGCTCGAAGTTGTGAAATGCAAAACCCTGCGTACAACGACCCTGAAGTGGGTAGCTCGTGAACCACTTTGTTCGGGAGTCTAGGCTGAGCCCAGGTTCAAGCTTTAGGATTTACAGTTCAGGGTTTAGCGTTTAGGGGTTCAGAGAGTGGGGATACAGGTTGAGGGTAATCCTGCATTAGGGCTTCTATTGCGAAGATCTCCTGGAGCGCACACACTACTACTACTAATGACTACTACTAATTACTACTACTACTACTACTACTACTACTACTACTACTACGCACAGGCACCAAATATACACTAACCAATACTCCTAGAGACCCCTGCATACACCCACCAAAACCCCCAGAAAATCCAAACGCCCCAAATCCTAAAATAGAACCAAACACAAACCCTTTATACAACTCCATAACAACTCGTAGAACTGCTTACAAAACCCTCTCAACCCTTTACTGCTAACCCCCCCCCCGGGGCCCTCCCCCAGGATTTAAATTATTTAAATTTTTTAATTTATTTAAATTATTTAATTGNCCCCCCCCCCACACACACACACACACAAAAAAAAAAAAAAAAAAAACCTCTATGAAGCCCCGAAAAAACCCTTTACACAAACCATATAAAAGACTAGGAAACCCTTGAAAACCCTGTAAAACCCTACTAAACCCGACTAAGGCTCTTTAAACCCTTACAGAGTCCTACAATCCTCTAAGCTCCTAAACCCCTAACCCCTAAACCCCTAAACCCTAAACCCTAAACCCTAACCCCTAAACCCCTAAACCCTAAACCCCTAAACCCTAAACCCTAAACCCCTAACCCCTAAACCCCTAAACCCCTAAACCCCTAAACCCTTGAGAACCCTCTAAGCTCTCGCTACCGCCACAGAGAACATCCTCTGAGAGCCCAGCGATGACATCGCAATCCAAGTTCCTGCGGGGCATGGGGTTCTGGTTTAGGAGTTTAAGATTTAGGGACTTAGGGTTTTAGGAATTTACGATTTAAGGATGTCGGATTTATTAGGATTTAGGATTTAGGGATTGGGGCTTAGGGTAGGGTTTAGGGATTAGGTTTAAGGGTTTAGGGTTTAGGGCTTCGGGTGTGTATGCAGTGTGCGCGCGGTGGGTGCGCATCTTTAGGAATGGGGGCGCAACGACTCATCGCACGCTAGGGGGCCTTTCTTGATTTCTGCTTCCCTTCGCAGCTCTACACATAAACGACCACGTTTCACAGCAAACCGCAGCTGAGATGGATTGGTGTCGGGTTGTCCGTCCTATGCCGGTCGCTCGACGAGAACAAACAACCCGCCCCTCGACACCCTGTGAGGGTCGCTCGATAAGCAGCTGCCCTGGCAAGCCTTGGGCCGGCTTTAACCCCCGCATCCCTGGAATCTGCTAGCTAAATCCAGAGCCTCCAAAACCCCTTAATTAAGGAATATACCTTAAACCATAAAAGGATCCCTAAGATGAAATAAGGTATATTCCTTAATTAAGGGGTTTTGGAGGCTCTGGGACCCCCCCAGACAGGCCAAGACATGAATGAGGGGTCCTTCTTTCCCGCCTCATGCGTCGGAACCTTCACCCTCCTAAACCCTAAACCCTAAACCCTAAACCCCTAAACCCTAAACCCTAAACCCCTAAACCCTAAACCCTAAACCCTAAACCCTAAACCCCTAAACCCTAAACCCTAAACCCCTAAACCCCTAAACCCTAAACCCTAAACCGTTCTGACGGGGGCCTCGCTTGGAGCCTCGCGCGCCCCCATGGGCAGTTTGGGTCTTTGGGAGTTTCCGAAAATAGGGGACCCTACTATAGTACCCTACGTAGTAAGATCCTTATTATCAGGACCCCAAAATAAGGTAACCATTAATTTTCGGAAACTCCCTAAACCCTAAACGCTTTATAGAACCCTTGTACATCCCTTAAAGGATCCCTTTAAAGGAACCCTACGGTACCCCTAATTTGTGAAAATTCCCCATTTGCGAGAGGTCGGAATTTAGGACGGAGACCGGGCTTGGGAGGCGAGTAGGATTTATGGCTCGGGTTTAGGGTTTAAGGTTTAGGGGTTTAGGGGTTTAGGGTTTAGGGTTTAGGGTTTAGGGGTTAGGGTTTAGGGTTTAGGGTTTAGGGGTTTAGGGTTTAGGGTTGGGGTTTCGCTGGCTCAAGGGTTCACGGATGTTCAGTGGATTGTGGCGATTTAGAGCCGCTCTTCTCTCTACAATTATTCTACTCTTTGTTGTCATGGCCACAACTGAACATTTAATTCTGCGTATTCTTCGGCCCCCTTAGCAGTAGGGCTTGCAGCTACACCCGATCCCCAACACCCGAACTACAGGGTGCCTTATACAAAACCCTAAACCCACAACCCCAAACCCGGAAACCCCAAACCCCGAAACCCTAGACCCTAAGCCGCGCAGGCCTGTTGAGCTTGGGGTTGCCCTTGATGCCAACTAGGCCTCCAGCAAAGCACAGGGCTCAGAAGAGTTAGTGTGGTTTGGGGGCTTGGGGGTTGAAGGGTTTAGGGGGTTTAGGGCATAGGTTTTGGGGTTAGGTTTACGGCTGAGGTTTTGGGGTTCAGGTTTAGGGCTGAGGGTTTGGGGTTCAGGTTTAGGGCTGAGGGTTTGGGTTCAGGTTTAGGGCTGAGGTTTGGGGTTCAGGTTTATAGGACTGAGGATTTTGGGGTTCAGGTTTAGGGCTGAGGTTTTGGGGTTCAGGTTTAGGGCTGAGGGTTTGGGGTTCAGGTTTAGGGCTGAGGGTTTGGGGTTCAGGTTTAGGGCTGAGGTTCGGGGTTCAGGTTTATAGGGCTGAGGGTTTGAGGTTCAGGTTTAGGGCTGAGGGTTTGGGGTTCAGGTTTAGGGCTGAGGTTTGGGGTTCAGGTTTAGGGCTGAGGGTTTGGGGTTCAGGTTTAGGGCTGAGCGTTTGGGGTTCAGGTTTAGGGCTGAGGGTTTGGGGGCGTGTCTGCAAGGTGGTCTACTGAAACCACACAATCTCACGGAACCCTCAAGGATGGACCCGTTCTCCTGCTCTAAGCCGCAAAACCTATCAAGGCTTAACCACACCTTCATGAGGCATGCTGGGGTGCAGCTAAACCCAACACATGAAATCCCGAACACCTGTACCCCAAAGCCAAAACGAAATGAACCCTCAACCCCGAAGCCTCTAAATGCTGAACCGAAAAAGTGCGCACACGAGAAACTGAGCGCGATGCAGTGCTCCTTCGAGTGGTTGATCCTGGGCGTCTGAGACGTCGTTCAGGTTCGACTTGAGGATGTGTTACTTTCGGTCGAGGCTTTAATGTAGAAGCCTAAATAATAATGACCAGCATTATCTTTTGGACTGTTTTCCTATAGTTGTCCTATAATATGCACCAAAACCCTATTCCAATGATTAAGGCTCCGGTTTTAGGTTCTAGGCTGAGGTCTTCGGGGTGGAGAGTTTGAGGCCTGGGGAACGCCGCTGCACGTTGAGTGCTTTGGGGTTGAGGGTTTGGGTTTAGGGTTTAGGGTTTAGGGTTTAGTGTTGCTCCGACGAACCCGAAAATCCAATAAGCAACCTGAGTCACCAAGCCGTCAATCTCGAAGCCGAAAGACCAAAACCGTAAACCCTCAACCATTTGAGGAACCCTGTAAAGGAACCCTTTTAGGGAACCCTGTACAGGAACCCTCTCCAGGAACCCTGTAAGGAACCCTAAACCCTAAACCCTAAACCCTTTAAAGAGTTGATTAAGGAACCTTCCAACAGCCCCCTAGGATCTCTTGAGCCCTAGCGGCCAGTGGCCCGTGCGACCCGTGCGGATGATCCGCTGGAGCTGGTTGGTCTTCACCCACACGATCTCCTCGATCCTGCGACTCAACCCTAAACCCTAAACCTTAAGCCCTAAACCCTAACCCTAAACCCCAAGCCCTAAACTTTAAACCCTAAACCTTAAGCCCTAAACCCTAAACCCCAAGCCCCAAACCCTAAAACCCCTAAACCCTAAACCCAAAGCCCTAAACCCAAAACCCTAAATCAAAACCCTAAACCCTAAACCTTGATCCTGCGAAACCCTAATCCGTTATGGGACCCTTACAGGGCCCAGGACCCCTAAAGGAACCCTAAACCCTTAAAGGAACCCTTAAAGGAACCCTTGAACCTTAAACCCTAACGGGCATTTAAAAGAGTTCCTGTTAACGGTGTCAGAAAGGCTACTGTAAGTCCCGGGAACTCCTCGATCCTGCGTCGCATATCGTTTTTGATACTGTACTGGGTTTAGGGTTTAGGGATGAGAGTTAAACTATGGGACTGTACTGGGATACTAGTTATAACTTACAATTGTACTATAGCTCGATCTTCTAGATCCTGCATGAAAAGCACTCAAAAGAGCCCTTAAGGGAATTTATAGCGGATTACTATACGGATTCTGGGATCCCCTAGATACTGCGTTCAGGGCTTTAGGGTTGTAGCGTGTAGAGCTTAGCGAGTTTGGGGTTTTGTTTGGGGCTTGGGGGTTAGATGTTAGGGTGTATAGGGTGTACAGGGTCCAAGTGGTTGGGCTTTGAGTTTAGAGCTTGTGTAGGGTTTACAGCTTTGGACGTAGGGTGTATGGAGTTGAGGCGTAGGGTTGAGGGTACACTACTGACCTAAACCCTAAACCCTAAACCCTAAACCACCCAAACCCCTAAATTCCTGGAAATTGCGTTAAGTTCCATTAAATTCCCCTAAGGCCCTAGACCCCTAAATTAATCCCGACTTTCCCCTTAGCCCCTATATTCCCGGAATTCCCCCTAAACTCCTCTGAACCCCGAAACTCGTCTAAACCTCTAAATTCCTCGAAATAAACTCGCCTAGATTCCCCAGAACCCCGAATCCCCGGGCCTCTTGTAGCCCCAAAGGCGGAAGCACTCCCGAGCAAGTTCCATGGCCTGGGTCGGGAACTTTTCGTTGAGGGGACGAGAGGGGTCTAGGGGTTTTGTGTGATTTACGGGTTTAAGGGTTTAGGCGGTTTGGGGTCTGTGGGTTTGGGGGGGGTTAGGGTGTGAGGGGTCTATGGGGTTTATAGGGTTTTCTCTCGATTTGGACAAAGGTTTGCAGGCTGGGGCACTTAATAGGGCATTACGGGGCTACTGAATTCTACAAGGGTTTACACGGGCTTTAAGAGGCTTTTGTGGTTTAGGGATTAAAATCGTTAGGGCTATTTTGAGTTTACACGACGTAATGAAGGCTTTCAATGTCTGTATTCTGACACGGGCTTAGTATAGGCTGCTATCGGGGTGCCCGTGTTCGCTTCAATTCGTCGTCAGGTTTTGGTACTTGACGGAAAAACGGGCTCAAGGTTTGGATGCCAGGGCTTCCTTCCTGGTCTTGGCTGCTTGGCGAACATAGCGGCCTTTACCGCTAGATGAGAGGTTTTTTGGCGTGACTTTAGACTAGAAACCTACTGTGAACCCCAAGGAATAATATAAATTACTGCACACTCCAACTCCAATATCGTGGCATTAAGAACGCTTCGGAAGGTATCTTACGCAAGTTCCCAAGCTATCCCAAACCTGCAAGCCCCAAAACCGAGAGCGTAATCCCTGAACCTTGAGCCTACAACCACTGTTCTCCTAAACCCGTCAAAATCTGCAATCATTGAAACATAAAGTAAACTCTGCAAACCAAAATTAACTCACATTCATACCTTATAAAAAACAGTTCGAAAAAGAAATGAACTGTAAACGGGTAAACCCCAAACTCAAAAGCCTAAACCCTGAGTAAAATCCAAACCCTGGAACCCATAAACCCGAAATCCCCCTAAGAAGAACCCCCTCCCTAAATCCCCAAACCCTAAACTCCTAAGCTCCTAAACCCTAACCCCTGAACCCCTCAATCCCGAAACCCCTACACCCCTAACAACCCAACTCCTAAACCCTAAACGCAAAGCCAAACCCCCTTAACCCCGAGACCTTAACCCCTAAACCCCGAAAATCCTAAAACCCTTAAAACCCTAAACCTTAAACCCCTGAACCCCCAAACCCCTAAACCCCTAAAAACCCCTAAACCCCTAAAAACCCCAAAAAATCCCTAAAAAACCCGAAAACAAAACCCCTCTAAAAACCCAAAAAAACCCAGGAAACCCCCCTAAAACCCCTAAAACCATCAAAAAAACCCTACAACCCCCTAAACCCCTAAACCCTCAACCCCTAAACCCCCAAAAATCCCAGAAACCGCCTCAAGGAGACTCCTCAGGGCCTCGCCCGGCCCGTAACCCACAGGAAGATCATCCTCAGTCGGCTAGGACACGGGGCTTCGGGTTTAGGGCTTACCTGTGGATCCTACCGTTTTAAGGGTTAGACCCTCTAATTAAGGGGTCATAACCTACTATTTTGTAGGGTTTGGGGCCACAGGTAAGGGTTTAAAGGGCTTTGAGTTCAAGGGCTTAAGGCTTGGAGTTTAGGGGTTTAGGGTTTAGGGCTTTAGGGTTTAAAGGCTTTGGGTTCAAAGGCTTAAGGCTAGGAGTTTAGGGGTTTAGGGTTTAGGGCTTTAGGGTTTAAAGGCTTTGGGTTTGGGTTTCAAGGGCTTCGGGTTTAGGGTTTAAGGGCTTCGAGTTGAAGGGCTTGGGGATTCGGGTTTAGGGTTTATAGTGAACCCCAGAAAGTTGGAACATGGGTTTAGGAGGATTAGTGCTAGGATCCCTTATACTTTACCTTAAGGGCATGAGGATAATGATGTTCCAACTTTCTGGCTTCTACTGTANTTATAGTGAACCCCAGAAAGTTGGAACATGGGTTTAGGAGGATTAGTGCTAGGATCCCTTATACTTTACCTTAAGGGCATGAGGATAATGATGTTCCAACTTTCTGGCTTCTACTGTAGGGTTTAAGGGTTTAAGGGCTTAGAGTTGGAGGGCTTCAGGTTTGGGGTTTAGGGGTTTAGGGTTTTGGGTTTAGGGGTTTAGAGGTTTAGGGTTTAAGGGTTTAGGGAGTTAGAGGTAGAGGTTTCGGGGCTTTGGATTTCGGGGTTTAGGGGTTTAACTACTAGAGTATAAGTATAGGGGCCTTAACTAATTAGAACAAGGCTTTGAAGGATACTGTGCTCCAATGTCAAACAAGGAAATACTCTCACCACTTATCGACTCTTGTATTCACAAAACAACAAACAGATTCGAAAAAAAGCTTTTCAACATACGCCCTAAACTTTTTTGCATCCTAAGCAAATGCGGATAGGGTTTTAAGCTCATGGTTGAGACAGTGATGATGCAGAAGTAGTATGAACGTGACGTCGGAAATATCATCCTACTCACCCTAAACCCGCAAAAGTCGCAAAATCCGAAAACCCTAAACCCCTAAACCAGATCATGGCCGAGAACTTTCCGATAGTTTCGACAACCTTAGGCCACGACCCATCCTCGTGGATGTCGCCGATGTTGAGGTTCTTGACCTCCTCGTCCGTCAACGTCCCGTAGGGCCTTCGCGTGGGACCCCAAGTTCAGGATGAAGGTTAGGGTTTGGGGTTTTTGAGCCTGTAGAATCGAGGGCTCCGTGCTCAGCTCAGGCCAAGCCTTAGACTCTTTTTGCAATACGGCGCTGCGCTACACAAGAAACTCCTTTGGGATGAGCGCGAAGAGACAAGACTGTGCTACACCGGAAACCCTAAACCCTAAACCCTAAAAACCTAAACCGTCAGACTGCAACCAAGAGCTCATGATGGCCGGGATGCTTTCCCCGTCAGGTTCGCGGGGCCAGGTCATCTGCTTAAGATTTCATTCGGTCATGGGGTTTAGGGTGTCGGGTTTAGGGTTTGGGGCTTAGGGCCAACCTCGATAACTATAGCCGGTACTCGTATCTGTACTTATTTTATCACCATATCTACTCTTGAACTGAAACCCGGAATCCTAAAGCCGAGTCCCTGCACGTTGAAGTTCAAGCCCTCAACCCCAAGTGCCCAGTAAAGCCCACGATCTGAATGAGGCCACGACAGCTCCATGTGGATGTCCCAAGGGGGATCGGCCATGACGACGCTGATCAGTCCTCGGCATCACGGCTTGAGCTTCTTCCTTTTTTATAGGGGCTATTTTTGGTTTAGAGTTTCGGGTTTAGGGTTTAGGTTGTAGGGTTTAGGGTTTAGGGTTTAGTGCTTGAGGGTTCGGGGTTTGGGGCTTCGCTTTTCGGGCTGCAGGGTGTTCAGGGGGTTGCACACCGAGTGCCGCAACCCCTCGGGCCCCCTCGGTAAAGCCTTGATTCAGAAGCCCCCCGTCGCTTAGTAAGGCGGTTATAAGTAGGGTTATCATTGGGTAACTCCAGTTAGGGTACGTATAACTCTACTGATAACCTACTTACTAAGAACCCTAAAACCCTAACACCCTACAACCGTAAAACCCGAAAATCCCACAACCCTGAAACCCTAAGACCCTGAAACCCTACAACCCTAAAACCCTCAGACTCTAGAACCCCAAAAACCCTGAACCATCCCCATCTCTGTCTCTCTTGGGTCAGAGGACTGGGCAAAAGACGGAGCTTGAAGAAACCCCCTCGACGGCAAAGGTGGGCAAACAATCGTATGGCAGGGTTGCTACGGATTAGTACATAGGGCATAAACCCTACCCCGAAGCCCTCAGCTAAAGCCCTAGACCCCAAACCCTAAACCCTAAACTCAGTTCATGTAAAGCCAGCCGGGACGCCCTTGAAGATGGACAAAGGAAACGAGCGCAAGTCGCAATGTATCCACTGCCTGGAGAGGCAGAGTTCCGGGTTTGCTTCGGATTTAGGGAGGGTGTACCTGGCCTTTTAAGTAACCAGGGAGAAAAAAGTATAAACTTGTATTTCACAATGGTTCCTTTAAGAAAAAAGTATTAAAGTATGGTACTCCAAAGCCCAGGTATAGTAGGATTTAGGGTTTCGGACTTAGGGTTGTGGATTTTGGCTTTAGTTGAGTTCCGGTTGTGCTGAGGCTCTCCAGCCCTTGGGGGGGTTTGGGGTCCAGGGTTTAAGGCCGTAGGGGGGCTTGGATTTTTGGGCGCCGGCATCGAGGGCTTGAGACTTCCCAGAGACTCCAATATCCCTTAATTAAGGAGTATACCCTTAAATTATAGTAGGATCCCTAATATGATTTAAGGATACTCCTCAATAGTAGGATCCCTAATATGCTTTTATGCTTTAAGGTATATTCCTTAATTAAGGGACACAGGTGTATTCCTTAATTCAGGGATATTGGAGTCTCTGGGTTCGGAGGAATACCGTCTGCTTTGGATTTTGGGGGGTTTGTGGGCTCTGGTGGCTTCAGGGCTTCAGGATTGGGGGTTTAGGGGTTGAGGGGTTTAGGGGTTTAGGGTTTAGGGTTGGGGGTTTAGGGGTTTAGGGTTTAGGGTTTAGGGTTTAGCTTCAGCAGAACCTTGCTTGCTTATGTTTCGAGTCGGAGAGGCCTTCAGCCTAAAACACTCCAACCACGACATCTAAGATGCAAACTCCACCAAAACCCCGGACCTTTGCAGCAGTATCCCCGAACTTCTCTGTCCCAAACCGCGAGCTTTTCTCTATCAGACGCACGTTTAGAGTGTAAGACTTTGATTCGGAAGCCAGTGGATGCTTTTGTCGGGGCAGTGCTGACACATAACGTAGGGGCCTTAACCATTAGAATAGGGTTTTGGGGTAGATTATACTATAATTATGATAAGGAGCCCCCAACATAGTATTGGTAATTATTTAGGCCCCTACATTAAACGCTGATCTCGCAGCCGGCTGAAGGTGTCATTTAGGGTTTAGGGTTTGGGGTTTGTTTTTGCGAATCCAGAGCTTAGGCTTTTGCCGCGAGTTTGACGGTTGAGGACCTCCCTTAAATTACGATGACAGAGCTTCTTTGCATGGGGCTCTGGTAGGTTCCGTATGTACGGTGTGCAAGAAGAAGCTGCAAAAACTATAGTAGAAGCCAGAAAGTTGGAACATCATTCTCCTCATGCCCTTAAGGAAATTATAAAGGATCCTAGCACTAATCCTCCTAAACCCATGTTCCAACTTTCTGAGATCTTCTATAGCTTATGGTAGTGTTAGGTAAGATCTAGAGATTGGTGTTGGGACTTTGGGGCTCCAGACCCGTAACTCTGGGTTTAAGGGTTTAGGGTTTAGGGTTTAGGGTTTAAGATGCTGAGGCCCAGTCCCATCTGCTACGTTTTCGCGTTTAGGGCTCAGGGTATTGAGCTCGAAAACGCTGAAACCCCAAACCCCTTCGAGGCTTTTTTTGTGCGGTGACCCCCCCCTCGCCTCGAGGTCTAGGGTTTAGGGTTTCGTAATTTAGGGATTAAGGGTTCGGGGTTAAAGGTCAAAGAACTCCTAAACCAAACAGAAAAACGCTATTGGGTACGGTTCACGGCTTCTGGGAAGTTTTGAATTCTCTCTGGTTCCCCTTTTTTGAACTTGAGATGTAGCGGTGGCGCTTTCATGGACCGACATCCCTGAACCGACAAAATTACAAAGGCCCCTATGCAGCAGCTGGGGATCCCTACGCCGGCAAGTCCATTCCCTTCATGACCAGCTCGTTGATGCGCTTGGTGTCCGTTCCGCGGTTTTGGACGCCTGGGGTATGTTGAGGCAGGGCCCAAAGACCCGATGTAAGGAGGGTCCACCCAAGCCAAGGCCAACAAACCCCAAGCCTTGACATGGAACAAATTCCCATCAAACATACTTATATTTAGGTGCCTAAATAACTGGGATAGCAGTCTGGGGGTCTATTGCGCTACAAACTAAACAACATAAACGGATGTACTTTCTGAAATACTCAAAACCCTGAAGTTCTTGAGGGCTCATAGGTAGCTATAGTACTATAGCTGCATGTATACCTGAAGTAGGCTAACACGCTTAACTTTTTATGTCTAAGTGCAACCCCAACCCGGAAAGGTTTGGCAGTGCGGGCAATGGGGCTGCAGGAAGAGGAGGCACTCAACTGCTGTGACTGGTATAAGACTCAGTAAGGGGTCGTGCCCTATGGGTTGTTGCTACAGAACGGTTTCGGGCGGCGGCAATGTGGACGGACTCCTTTAGAGCGTCTTCACGGATAACCTGCCGTTGGTCCGAACTCGTCATCACCATCATCTTCATCATGATCATCATCATCGTCATCATCGTCATCACCATCATCACCACTATCAGTCAGTAACAGCAGCAGCAGAAGCAGCGGCAGCGGCGGCAGCAGCAGCACAGTTATCATCAACATCATCAACATCATCATCGTCATCATATATTAGCTATTCAGACCTCTGCATTAATCGCAGACCTCCCGCAGCTGAGGAATCGGCCGCACTCACTGAGATATCTCGTCTGGTCCACGGTCAAATCGAGCCTGGTCATCTTCGGGGGGTTAGGGTTTGGGGTCGACGGTTGAAGCTTTAGGACTTTTTTTGTGTAAGGTTTTGCGCTTTTGGGGGGCAAAAGGCTTTTTGGGAGTTCGGGTGCGTGGCGCAGTGTTTGGCTGCGGGGGTGCATGTTGTTGCCGTTGCGGGTGCGGCAGGCTACTCAACCACGCCAGCCGGTACAGCATAGAACCCGAAAAACAACACAAGCAAAATGCAAAATAAAACTCAGCATTTAAGTTTTGAGAGTTAAGTTTACGGTCGGAGTTCATGATATAAGCTGGAGGGCTGTAGGGGGCCGAAACGCTCCACGCATGAGGCTTTTTGATTCAAAGTTGAATGTGTTGGGCATGGGTTGGGTGTTGATTTTGAGGGAGAAACCCTACACCCGAAACCCGAACCCAACACTCTACTCTCTTCTTCAACCAGGCCCCAAAAAGTTCAATCTTTCTAAGATAGAGCTAATATATAAGGCCAAAAAGTTTAAAGTTCCCCCGTTCACTATCTAAGTCTAAACGACCCAACACCCTCAACACTCACACCCAGACCCTAAACCACAAGCCCAAACCCCTAAACCCTAGACCCCAAGCCCACTCCTAACCCTGAAACCCATAAGAAAACCCTAAACCCTACACCCTGAAACCCAAAAGAAAACCCTAAACGCATACACTGAAGCGTAAACCTGAAACGACCCCGGGCTTCTCCCTTCTCTGTTAAAGCCAGAGGTCCTGTCTTGGTGGGTTTAGGAGTTTAGGGTTTAGGATTTTGGGTTTTAGGGTTTAGGGTGTAAGGATTTCATACTACTTGGGATACATATGAAGGGGTCCCTTCCTCAGGAGCAAAGCCGGCGATGGCTGTTTAGCTTAGTGCTCGGGGCTGCTTTATGGGGCTGTTATACAAGATCTAGAAGGGTTCTTTAAGGGTAATACAAGGATTCTATAAGGCTTCCAGTCAAGGTTGTTATAAGGGTGTAGTGTTTAGGCCAGTGTTGCCGGGGGTTTCGGGTGTACCCCAAGCCCCAAAGCCAACACTTCAGACAGTGAAGCTCAGACTGTACAGCCCATGTTTAGCTTTACAGCCTAACCCCCGAAGCCTAAACCCAAAAGTCTATGTCCCGAACCCCGCAATTCCAAAGCCTTAAGTATAAACTCTACACATCTCTACACCCCAAATCCCTCAAGACCCTCACATCCCAAAACCCTCAAGACATACCGAGCCGATGGCGCATAATGCACATACTTGCACTTCTCGATGTGTCTGCCTCTGAGCCAGTTACGACTCCGGTGTTTGCTTCCCTGTCGGGTTGCCGGTTTCGGCTGCAAGGCTCAAGGCGAGTGGTTTATGGTGTGTGAACTTAGCTGTTTAGAATCGCGGGTTCAACGTCCTAACGAGTAGTTTGCAAGTTCAAAACTTGTGCCAGACACGCTACACCTAGAGTGCTTTTTGTACCTCAGGAACTCCCGATTCAACAAAAGCACGCAACAATGGCAAGATTTCAGTATATGGATTCCATGAAGAGAACGTAACAGTCAATGATTGTGTTGCAAAGTTCGCTTTGCTTGATTTGCAAGCGGGTCTTGCTATTCTTCATTTTCGATGCGTTCGTACTACTGCTGTCCTCCTTACTCGAACTCGTCATGATAGCCGTCGCAGGGGCAGCAGGCAGTCGGAGTAGTAGTAGTAGTAGTAGTAGTAGTAGTAGTTAGTAGTAGTAGTTGTATTTGTTGTTGTTGTATATCCAAAATGTCTCCTTCCCAAAAGCCAGACAACGAACCTCTTCTGCAATTCCGGAATCTCAGAACTGCCAAGGCCGACACACGTGTCCAGGTACGAGCAATCGCCGAGCCTGAGCTGCAGCTCAGGGCCGAAATTCATCGGAAGACCGAACTCTCCTGCAACAGAATAGTCTGTTGTGGCCTTTTTTCTCCCGCAAGAGCGAAGAGAACAACACCGGTTCCAGGGTTCCGGGGTTTAGGGTTTTCGGCTAAGGCTTTAGGGCTGCAGGGCTTGAAGATGTTTGAAAGTTTTCGGTTTCAACGGTTTGGGGCTTTCGGGTGCTACTGTCAACCGCGGAATTCGTAACAGTTGTTGGGTTTCATGCTTTCACCATGGTGACGCACGCCACGCCCGAGTCGCAGCAAAGTCCTTGCAATTGCTCCGTTCCGCAAGTCGACGTCGCCGCCAAAGTGGCTACAAAACACAGATAGCCTAATCGTCAATTCCGTAAGTAAACGCCACTGCCCAGGTTGTTTTAATAGAAAGCGCAGAACAGACATAACACAGGCAAGCGATTTGTCCGAGCGCCGCCGCCACAGACATACATTCCAGACGGCGTTTTCGTCAGTTTCGCAAGTAGCCGCCGTCGCCGAAATGGCTAAACAAAGCTCATAGCACTTGCACACGACTGGCCTGCTCCGCAAGTGGATGCCACCGCCAAAGTGGTTACAAAACAAACACATTCCCGACAGCTTATTCGTCGTTCCACACAAGTAGACGCCGTCGGTTGCGTAGTCCAAAAGTCAGCTATTGCAAGGGTTTCGGGATTCTGGGCGGTGCGCAGTGCACACTGTTTTCTTCACCCCACCACATTTTTGACTTTGACAGTGACACAGCATGCCGCTCGATTCACGGACTGCGCTCCAAACCAAGCACTGTGGCCAGCTTTGCTTTTCAGCATATTTCATTTAACGAGTTTCATGTGCACAAGGTGCGAAAGTGGCGACTTCTTTGTCGCCTGCGATCGAAACTCCTTTACAAAGCTTTGCTACAGGCCGGCTTTGGCATGCTCCGTGGAAGGGACATGTCTGACGATGAACATTCCACATCTTCGGGCTCCTCAAGATCCAGCTCGACATCGGATTCCTGCGCATCGCTTGCAGCAGGTACCTGCGTGCCGGCGGCTGGGACTGCCGAGGAGGACTGCGCTGGCTGGCTTGCAACAGCCGCTGCTGTGAGAACCGGTGACCTCAACCTCGAGAGCACATTTCTACTTGTTCTTGGCCTTCTCGTCGTGATTCTTAACCTGGCCTTGTCAAGGTTTCGCTCGGGGTTTCTGGTGCAAGGGAGGGGATGTGTGGAGGCAGGGAGTTTTCAAATCACTCCCTGCCGTCGCAAGTGCTGGCCTGCCTGGCCTCAAAGAGATCGGCCCGGGGCGCAGCTGACAGGCAGATTCTGTCGGCACTTTCCACGCCAGGCATTGGGCCAGCAAGTCTGTGTGGGAACGGCGATCACTTGAACTTCTTGCTCCGCGCCATGCTGCCATGCGGCACAGCCGGCACTAGACTCCGCAACGCACCGTTACTTTGAAAGTTCACACACCACGCCCCATCTGCAATTACAGTAGCAGGATCGGGTTGGAAGCTTACACACATGATAAAGCCAACAATACTAGATCTGAAAGGAGTTGCAGCAAACATCAGCCGAACTAACATCAAAACATTCGCTTTCATCTGTGATTCAAACTGATGCATCAACCATCCTCGTGAGAAGGCAGGAGAGCCATTCCAGGCAGAGCTTTCGCACACAGCCTTCGCAACGGCCAACAAGGAACCACAGCTCCGAGCATCACAATGTGCGAGAGCCAGGTGTAAGAACCTGAAGCGGGCTGATGTTGCAAAAGACCTTGCTTGATTGCATCAAAGGTCCTTACAAGCCGTGACAGTGCTCCAACCCAATCTAGCATGGATCGGAATGGGGCTGCAACTGCCTTCACATCGACACGCACCGGTCTGCGCACTGGTCCGTGCACCGGTCCGCCATGCACCGGTCCAGGCATGTGTCGGCGCCCGGGCCGTGCACAGGTCCGCCCTGCACCGGCCCAGGCATGTGTCGGCGCCCTTGCATGCACGGGAAGTGGAGGCTGCTACGAGGCCATGAGAAAGAGCAAGCCCTGGGCCGTGGGCCTCCACAAACCGCACCCTTCTGTCCACCTGCCGGCAAAAACGAAGCAATGCCGAGACCTGAAAGCATGGTGTCAGCTCGCTGGCCTGCCACTGCCGCCACAGAGGAAGGCTCGGTAGTGGCATAGTGTAAGGAGCCTGCAATGCAACATCTTCCGATTTGTGGAGGCGGTGCCTTCAGCTTTAACCAATCAAAAAGCGGCACGAGACTGAAGTCGTAACTCAGAGTACTGTTCGGCCCGGCTGGCATGGTTTCAGCCATACTAGAGTTTGGGGTGTTCACATTCTTAAAGGCATAAATTCAACAGCACCAATCACCCATCGATTGGAGCGAAGCCAAAATGGCTCACGAGCGGCAGATGCCTAAACATGAGGGATTCCTGAGCTTTAAGCCCTAGGCAGCTGCACATACCCCAAAGTCCTGAAACCATACAGCCCTGAAGCCCCAAATGCTACACCCTGTTCAATACAGAACTCTCTGCAACGTCCCCCAATTCCGGGTTTTAGGCTGAACGGTTGTAAAGTTTTTGTGCAAATGGTTTTGAGTCTGGGGTTTGCAGCTGTGTGTATCTTCATATTCCGCAGGCGTTTCCAATTTTCTGATCTTGTAGGTTTCAGGGTTTATGGGTTTAGGGTTTTGGGGCTTCAAGTTTAGGGAGTTTTGTTAAGTGCAGTGGCCGCTTCTCGGCATGAATGGAGGTCCAGCACCTACCTCCTTGAGGTTTAGGGGTTTAGGGTTTAGGCTGAGCTTTTTTGTCAAGCCGCTTGTTACATTGAGCTTTGCAACAGGAGATACTATGAAGCTCGGCATAACGTTTCAGCAGTTTGGTGACATGGTCTTCCTAAAGAAAGGGGTCCTAATAATTATTACCTATAATTACTATTCTGGGGGCCTTACTATATGTATAGTACTGCAGAGATTCGCAGGATTTAGGTCTTAGGGTTTCGGGCTTAGGGTCTTCGGGTTTAGGGTTTAGGGTTCAGTGTTTGGGGTCTAACGTTCTTAGGGTTTAGGGTTTAGGGTTTAGGGTTCATGGTTTAGGGCGCTGTCTTTCAAGCCCAGTAATATAGCGGCCAGAAGTAGTGGAACTGGGTTTTGGGTGCAGTATAGTACAGCATAATCAGAAAGCAACTATGCCGAGATTCTCCTGCTACGAATAATAGTACTGGTCGCGCGTAGTATCATCAATATTGCTATGATTGATACCGTTCTTATGATTCCTGAACTTTCTGCGTGTCCCCAAAGCACGAATTGCCATGAGGGGGAATTCCTCCTTCAATAACACCTACATGCACACCAGGCCCAGAACCAGCAACCTTGGACTCAAAGCCCTGAGCAGCTCTTTGACCTCAAGCCCTACGACCGCGTTGTAAGGGCCGTATGGGCGTTGTGTGGCTTTAAAAAGCTTGGTTTTGCATGTGGGGTTTCGGTTACTTGCAACCACAGTTATAAATAAGAAAGGCCAGCCGAGATTTCATCATGATTATTATGAGCTCCAACTTCAACTGGTGATCTTGCAAGTTTGGTTATCACCACCCATGAGCCAGCCCTTCGAAAAGAGCCTTACACGTTGAGGGGCCTAGAGCTGCGAGGGTTTAGGCGTTAGGGTTTCAGGGTTTAGGTTTGGGCTTCAGGCTGAGCATTTAATGCTTCTGGTATAAAAACTGAAGGCTTAGTGCCCTAAACCCCCTAAACTAAACCCCTGAACCCGAAATGTCGTTGGTTTAAGTCAGGGGACTTCGGCTTAGGGACAGAATACTACCGGTACCATAGTTGCCCACTCAAATCAAAAGCAAAACAAGATATACACTTTCAGCTAGAAAAGGGATTGCGTAAAGTCAAAAAACTCGAAGTGCAGAAACTCGTACTCTAAGCCTAGCTCCCTAGATTCTGAAACCCTACACCCATACAAATTAAACAACGATGTCCTTCGGCCCTAACCCCATAAACCCTCATCTCTAAACCCTAAACCCCAGTGCCGAGGTCCGGTCGACTCATCGGTCCACGGCTTGATGATCTTCCTGAAGTGAATCTTCGCCTCGTTTGGGCTTGGGCTTTACAGCTTGATGTAGGGGCCTTTCTTTCTTTCGGGCAGGCTGAAGGTCCGAGGGACGTGCCTAATGCATCTGTACAATCAAATAAATTCAACGGTGAGACAAGAAGCCTGTGAGCAGTCACGCTGGCCCGGGGCCTTGATAATTAGAATAGGGTTCCTGTTAAAGGGAAGCACAACAATCCTCATCGTCATGACCGCTTTTACAATCCACGGAGAGGTTGCGGATGATGCGCCACCTTGCGCCAGTCCGTGAACTCGTACCCGAGCACTTGCGGAACACGAGGCAGANAGCACAACAATCCTCATCGTCATGACCGCTTTTACAATCCACGGAGAGGTTGCGGATGATGCGCCACCTTGCGCCAGTCCGTGAACTCGTACCCGAGCACTTGCGGAACACGAGGCAGAAACCTTAGTATCGACTTCACGATGGGATGCCGAACCTGAAGAGCAGAGGTGTGCTGAGCCGCCTTCACGAACTGAGCCAGTGCAACTAAGGAAGACACCAGATCTCCTTCCCGACCTGCCGGCTCACAGGGGAAGGCCCTTCCAGAGGAAAGCAGCGCCAGCAGGCGCACGGTCTCCCTCCGGCAGCCCCAGACCAATCCTGGAATATCCACTGCGATGCGCTTCGGGCCGGGAGGTTTCGGGTCATCCATCCGATAGTCGGCTCCATTCTCCAGAGCGCGGGCCACCATGTCGACCCCGTCGGGGTGTTCTAAGGCACCCGACAGCGCAAGGTCCTGGACAANCGGGCCGGGAGGTTTCGGGTCATCCATCCGATAGTCGGCTCCATTCTCCAGAGCGCGGGCCACCATGTCGACCCCGTCGGGGTGTTCTAAGGCACCCGACAGCGCAAGGTCCTGGACAAGGAAATGGAAAGTAGAGAGATTGCCGAGCTGGGTGCCCCCCGCAGACGTGTAATTCCTCTGCTCTTCTGCTGTAGCAAACGGAGGAAACGGAGGCTGCATGCTTCTCTTATTCTTACTACAAGAAGAAGTTTCAGAAAGCACAAATTGCCTATGCTGGGCTTCTTCGAGTTTCCAGTGGATGGCATCCCACCTAGCTCCCGTCTCTTCTGCCAGCTTTAAGAATTCGCGACAGATCGGCTGCCCGACTCGCTTCTCCCGGGCCAAAGTGCCCAGGAGAACACCGAAGGCTCCCTGCGACTCCTTATCGCCGTGCTCTGTCCGATTCATCGAACCGTTCCAGAGGAGACCGGATTTTGCATGGCTCTGCAGTATTTTGCGGGCGTAGGCAAGCGCAGCCTCCGGCGAGATGGTGGTCTTTCGCCTCGGGTTGCTCTTCAAAGCCAAGCGGGTGACCTCCTCGAACGGCGTGCCGTTCCACCCATCCCGGCAGGCCCAGTCGGCGCCATGCTCCATGGCGAGATTGATAAGGGCATCCCCCTTCGGGGTTCCCAAGATGCCATAGGAGACTGCAGCACACACCAGCTCGGAGAAGACTGTCCCACCGNGGCAGGCCCAGTCGGCGCCATGCTCCATGGCGAGATTGATAAGGGCATCCCCCTTCGGGGTTCCCAAGATGCCATAGGAGACTGCAGCACACACCAGCTCGGAGAAGACTGTCCCACCGCCCTCCAACAAGACTCCCATGACATTCTGCTGCTCACACTCTGTCAGAGACCTTTCCAGAAGTTCCATGGAAGCTGGCTCGTCCAGAAGGTCGGCGTCAAGGAGGAGAGGCACCATGAGCTCGAACGCGAAGTCTCCGCGAAAGACCACATGACCGTCCTGGCCCCAGCGCGCCCCGGTGGCGATGGCGAAGTCCACCAGCTCGCGACCCTGGGCCACAGCGCGGAGCTCGATGAGGCCGCGCAGCAGCTGCCCGAAGGTTTGAACCGTCCAGAGAGCCCCGAACTCGGACACGGCCCTCTTGATCGCAGCCATGCCGGAAGGAGAGCACAAGCGCTTGGATTTCGTCAGACCTTCCAACAGAGCTGCAAAGGGAGTCTTGCTCCAGTAGGCAGCGATTTGTATTTGCTGGCTCAGGTCTGACTTCACTTCCAAGAACTTTTCGAGATCCCCGTCTTCCTGAAGCTTCGACAATGCCCGGAGGACAGCGTCATCCGCCTCCGGATTCGGATGGGCATCGTCCGCCATTCCTCTTCCTCTGCCTCTCGCGGCTATGGCGTCCCGCAGTTTTCAGAATCTGCGCTTGGGGCTTAGCCTTCAAAACGGGCGTCGGGTGAAAGATAGGAGCTTTTGGCTGGAGAGGAGAAGGGCCCAAGGGGGCCCCAAGAGAAGCTCCTGGCTTTCACAACCCACAGTCCTACAGATTCCGGATTCCATGTGAGGGGTTTGTTGACCACNAGATAGGAGCTTTTGGCTGGAGAGGAGAAGGGCCCAAGGGGGCCCCAAGAGAAGCTCCTGGCTTTCACAACCCACAGTCCTACAGATTCCGGATTCCATGTGAGGGGTTTGTTGACCACAAGCAACTCGGGTCCTGCTTTACGGTTTAGGTGCGGCATGGAATGCTGAAACTTGATGCGCTGTCACGATGACTTTCGACTTTCTGCGGTGTCACCGCTGGTCAGCATAAGATAGGTGTCACGAGTGGGGTTTTTCGAACTCGAACTTTTGAGAGTTTGAACGTATCACATGTTGGACAAGATTTGAGAGTTTGAAAGTTTGAGAAGTTTGGAGAATGAAAAGTTTGAAGTTTGAAAGTTTGAGAGTTCGGAGTTTGAAAGTGGGCGCGAGTTTGGAGTTTGAAAGTTTGAAGAGGCATCCAGCTTTGAAGTTTGAAGCCGCGGCAACGCGCGTGGCACGAAGAAGCAAGGCGAAGGTTCACCGAGCAGCCTTCAGGTTCGAGTTTGAAAGCTTGAGAGCTTGGAGTTTGAAAGTTTGAGGCCCAGAAAGTTTGAAAGTTTGAAGACTTCGAAGTTTGAAAGTTTGAAAACCTCGCAGTTTGAAAGTTCGAAAAGTTTCAAACTTTTGGAGGTTGAAAGTTTGAAGCTTTCAAACGTAAAGTTCGAAAGTTCGAAGGCTTTGGAGTTCGAATGTTTGAGATGTTCAAAGTTTGAGGGTTTGAGAGTTTGAAGGTTTGTAAGTTGGAAGAGTTTGAAGATTAGACGCATTGAAAGTTNTTGGAGTTCGAATGTTTGAGATGTTCAAAGTTTGAGGGTTTGAGAGTTTGAAGGTTTGTAAGTTGGAAGAGTTTGAAGATTAGACGCATTGAAAGTTTGAGTTTGAAACTATGTTGACGTCCTCATTTAGGGCCTGGGCTTGGTAACGCCAACCTCTGCTTATGTTTATGTTTAGAGCTTAGGCAGTTAGAGGTATCTGAATAATCCTGTGTTATTAGCGTAAGCCGTTTTTAATCCTTCTACATCATCAATATAATTTTTTCTACATTAACCACCTCTCTGTATGTAGGGTTTCGTAATAACTGCTTGTTGTTAAAATGCGCGCTAGAATCGTCTGACCTTGTTAATTACCTTTTCTTTTTCTTTTAATTATTATCTAAATGTTCTTTTATGAAATCTTTCAACGGGTTAAACTGTTGATTGCCTCTTACTCTTGCTTGCATTGATTGTAAAAACTTATCGTCAATATTAACTGCTTCTTTACGATAATTTCTTAAAGCTTGTGCTTCTCTTTATACTTTTCTTGTCGTTCTTCCTGTTCTTGCTAAATTTTGTAGTACTTCTGAAGGAGTTATTAGACCACATTGGCGTAAAACTTCAGCAATTCTTAAACCTGTCGTAGCCATTTAATTATATTATAAATTATAGAACTATCTCACTAAATTTGTAATGTTAAGCAATCGTAAGTTAATTTATAGTAAAGTATATGTGGGTAGTCAAAGAAGATTACCCCAAAGCGATAGTAGTAGTGATTTTGTTATTCAAATGAATGACAATTTAGAAACTCACCCTAATACCGTTATGTATGTTATGGATGAAGTTATCCCTCAATNTACCCCAAAGCGATAGTAGTAGTGATTTTGTTATTCAAATGAATGACAATTTAGAAACTCACCCTAATACCGTTATGTATGTTATGGATGAAGTTATCCCTCAATCGTATTACACTACGTCCGAATGATTTTTTCAGCTCTTATATGTTGTAGTTTATAATACTTCAAGCAGGTTAGTGGAAAATTATCTTACAATTGATTTTAAAAGAATCAAGTTTTCTTCGTGCCTCAGTTGGTTGGTAGAATAGTTAACTTACTAAGTCAAGAAGCGGATAACGCGGGTCTTCCTTCTAACCTTTTTACTGCAAGCTGTGACAGTGACCAACGAAGAATGATCTTAAATATTACTGATAGTACGTATAGCTTTAAAATACCAACTGATAATGAATTGCAAGAGCTCGCTGTGTGGCAAGAAATGAATAGTATTGTAGGTACTTATGAAGAACAAAAGCCAACCTCGACAACATGGACAAGCGGATTGATGAATCTGAATCCGTTCAATTCACTATTTATAGTATGCACAGAACTAAGTGTTTTCATTATTCTGCGCCTGATGGATATAGTAATAGCATAATCAAAAAACGTTAATATGATGTTTAATGTAGGTGGTGTTACAGTAAGCACAAATGCGCCGTTAGTTAATGATTGGATTGATGTTTCAAACAGGTCACTAAAACGAATGAGGTTTAGGATTACAGATGCTCGCGGAAAGACTACAAATTTGCACAATGCACCCGGGAGTTTCACATTGCTATTGTCAGCTTATAGAATTTGTAAAATCGATGAGCAAGCAAAAAGGCTTTAACCTTATCTATTTTTTCTATTTATAATAAATATAGAAATAATATAGAATACTTATATATGTCAGAAGCACCCGAAACAGTTATTAAAGAAGACACCAACAAGAATATTATTCAAGAAGCAACGCAAGAAGCAACGCCAGAAATTATTAATCAATCAACAACACAAGAGAGTATCAAAAACGAAGTCAAGCAAGAAGAGAACACAAATGAAGAACAGTTTAAAAACAAAACGGATAGGATGAAACACAAAAGGGTAACTTGTACAGATTATGGGGCAAAGTTAACATCGAAGACGTTAAGATATAGTCACAAATGTAGTAAGCTAGAAGATTAAGAAATTAAACCTAAACCGAAGGCAAAATCAAAAGTTAAAGCCGTTCCTATTCAAACAACACAAACACAAAATGAAGTTACAAATGAAACGCCAACGTCTGTTAAGCCAAGAACTATACAAGAACCTCAACAAGCAGTAATATTGTGAAATCGCCTTATGAGCAAATAATGGATAATTACAATATTTTGCATCAAGAATATTTGAACAAGAAAAGGGACAAGGGTAATGGCTTATGCGCTAATATGTTTTCAGGTAATTTAAGAACTAAGAAAAGGTAATATTATCTATATAGTAATATAATGCTCAGTAAAAGATTTGGAAGAAAATACGTTAAGAAACAACNAAGAACTAAGAAAAGGTAATATTATCTATATAGTAATATAATGCTCAGTAAAAGATTTGGAAGAAAATACGTTAAGAAACAACATCCCGATGATGTTAAAGGGTTTAAGTTGAGCACCTTGCAGAAAATGTATAGTCCTTTTGAAATGCAAGACACCAGATATTCAGAACATCATATGAAACTAAGAGAAACGCAAGAAGGGAGCATTTTTTTAAAGAGAAGCGAATTGTTACAAAGCAACAAGAGACAAAATTATCAGTTGGAAATGGATAGGTTAATGAATGAGTTACATAGACCTAACCTACCACATGCGACAACAGAGCACATGNGAGAAGCGAATTGTTACAAAGCAACAAGAGACAAAATTATCAGTTGGAAATGGATAGGTTAATGAATGAGTTACATAGACCTAACCTACCACATGCGACAACAGAGCACATGGAGAAAAGAATTGAAGAATTAGAAAACCTTAAATTTGTTTAATAGCATTAAAATCTAAATTAAAATTAGCAACGCTATCGAGAACAGCCAGATTTGAACTTAATAACCCTTATGCTAAATATGCGTTAAAACGTCGTCCGACATTTGAGGAAATTGCAGGTTTAATAAGTGATGATAAAAAAGCATTACAACCACTACCAAACCGTGAGGATCTAAAGTAATAATATTATTAATTGACAAAACTATCGAGAACAGCCAGATTTGAACTTAATAACCCTTATGCTAAATATGGGCTAAAACGTCGTCCGACATTTGAGGAAATTGTAGGTTTAATAAGTGATGATAAAAAAGCATTACAACCACTACCAAACCGTGAGGCAACGAGATTTAGAAACAGTCCTCAAGGTAGTTTCNGGTTTAATAAGTGATGATAAAAAAGCATTACAACCACTACCAAACCGTGAGGCAACGAGATTTAGAAACAGTCCTCAAGGTAGTTTCTTTGATGGTTCTGATGCTATGGAATTGCTTAAAGAGCAACAAACAGAATTTTAGACAGACAAATGAGAGAAAACATTTTAAGACAACAAAGTCAAACAAACGGGCAAACTTATCATTGACAAAGACATATAGGAGGAGAAACGGGAAGCAATAGCACAAGTGTAGTTGATGAATTCGGAACAGCACCTGATACAGCAAGAGCGCAAGGGTCAGGAATGGATGCCGCAACTTCAATGAGAGAACAAACAGAACTGAGAAGACAAGAACAAACAAGCCAAAGTTTCGGGCAAAGATTACAAGAAAAAGCAACACANGCAAGAGCGCAAGGGTCAGGAATGGATGCCGCAACTTCAATGAGAGAACAAACAGAACTGAGAAGACAAGAACAAACAAGCCAAAGTTTCGGGCAAAGATTACAAGAAAAAGCAACACAAAATAATGAGCTCAGTTTTGAGCCCAAAAGCCGAAGTTCATACAATATCATCGGATGAGGAATTTTTAGATAGTCAAGGGCAGGAAGTATTCGCAAGACAACAACAACCACAATCGCCACCTTCTTTACCAGCANCAATATCATCGGATGAGGAATTTTTAGATAGTCAAGGGCAGGAAGTATTCGCAAGACAACAACAACCACAATCGCCACCTTCTTTACCAGCACCACTGCATAAAGATGAAATTAATTTTACGGATAATATGGAATTGTGGGATAGTCAAACAGTTGATTGATTGAAATATCAACTTTTCTTGAGAAATATCTGGTTTAAAGAAGAAGACAAAATGAAAGGCATAAATTACAAACAATGTTTACTCGGTTTAGTTCAAGATGAAATAGTTCAAGGTGGATGGGGTGACCCAGTTTCTGATGAAATGTTAAACGGAGGCGTGAATGCCACCACATGCTTGGCCTTTCAAACTTTGAAACTTTTCAAACTCAAACCTTCAAACTCTCAAACTTTCGAGCTCGAANTGATGAAATGTTAAACGGAGGCGTGAATGCCACCACATGCTTGGCCTTTCAAACTTTGAAACTTTTCAAACTCAAACCTTCAAACTCTCAAACTTTCGAGCTCGAAACTCGGCGGACTTGCAAACTTTCAATCTTTCGAACTCTCAAACTTTCAAACTCTCAAACTCTCAAACTTTCAAACTTTCAAACCTTCGAACTTGAAACTTTTCGAAGTTTGAAACCTTCGAACTCTCAAACTCGCGACCTCAGCTACTAGCCGCGGAGCGACTTTGAAGCCAGCCTTACAAACTTCGAACTTTCGAACTTTCAAACTTTGAAACCGTCGAACTTTCAAACCTTCGAACATTCGAACCTTCGAACTTTCAAAGTTTGAAACCGTCGAACCTTCGAGTTTGCAAACTTTCAAAGTCTCAAACTCTCAAACTTTGAAGGCCGATCGAACTCGGCCGCGGCAAAAGTTTGAAGTTTGAATTTGAAGCAGCCAGTCGAGCTCGAAAGTTCGAAAGTTTGAAAGTTTTAAACTTTCGAGCTCGAAAAGTTCGAAGTTTGACACCGGCTAGCTTGTGCATACCAAGGTGCACAAACTTTCGAACTCCAGCCCTTTTCGAAGCTTCAAACCTTCAAAGTTTGAAACTTTCAAACTTCAACCTCCAAACTTTCAACCTTCGAGCTCGAACGACCTCGCTCGGGACACCATTCCTTATGAAACCCCTGGGCACCGATTTGTGGCCGTAAATCCGTCACGCCACAGCCCACTCAGAAAGCTCTGCCCCTGCCCCCCAAGACAGTATAGGTAATTATTAACTCCCCTATAATACTATAGTAGGGTTTCGGGAAAGGCTTAGCATTTGGAGTTCCGGGATCCCACGCTCAACTAGGAACCTGCAGAACCCTAAATCGCCGTTTCGGGGCCTGGCAGCTAGGGGGATCGCGTCAGAGCTCAGGGCTGATGCTGAAGGATCTTCCGCAGGCAAGACAAGAGGTGGGTTTAGGGTTTAGGGTTTAGGGTTTAGGGAGGTGAGGTGGGTTTAGGGTTAGGGTTTTGACAAGAAGAATACCTTCTCAAATGGAAAACTAAAATGAAAAAGGGTTCCGCAGTGGTGTAGTTAACACGAAACGTATAATGTGAGAGGGCGTTGCCGACATCCGATGCTTGCCAAGCGTGAATATGAAGCCCTAAATCCTGCATCTAGAACCCTAAACCCAAAGCCCCTAAATCCATCAACCCTGAAACTCCGCACAACAACAAACCATTAAACAATTGTTGTCAAAGCCTGTAAACTCCTGAATCCCGTCGTCGTGGGCGTTCGGAACCTCCAGACCCTCTAAACCCCTAAACCCTATTCCCTGAAACCCCAAAAAACCCTAAACCCTAAACCCCTAAACCCTATTCCCTGAAACCCTAAAAACCCTAAATCCTAAACCCTAAACCCCTGAGCCCTATTCCCTGAGACCCTAAAAACCCTAAATCCTAAACCCTAAACCCCTGAGCCCTATTCCCCGAGACCCTAAACCCTAAACCCTATTCCCTGAAACCTAAAAACCCTAAACCTGAACCCTGAAGCCTCAACCTTGCAGTCCAAAATCCCAAAAACCTAAACCCTTGAACCCTAAGCCTAAATCCTCAACCCCATAACCCTAAACCCTAAACCCTAGACTATAACCCTAGATCCTATACTCTAACCCTAAATCCTATACTTTAACCCTAAATCCTATGCTATAACCCTAAATCCTATACTATAACCCTAAACCCTAGACTCTAACCCTAAATCCTCAACCCACGGTTCAGGGATGAGGTCTCTCCGTCAGCTGAGATCCACGCGCAGGCCGAGAGGAAGCCCGTTGCAGCGCCTCGGGTTTAGGATTTCAGAGGTTTCGGGTCTAGGGTTTAGGGTTTAGGATTTCAGATTTAGGGGTCCTTGTAAAGGGGTCCTTTAAGGCGCCTTAGGATTCCAGAATTGATCAAAGGTTTAGGGTTTTAGGGTCTGCGGTTTAGGGTTCAGGGTTGTAGGGTTTAGGATTTTAGAATTCATTAAGCTATTACCGGTTTGAAGCTTTAGGGTTCTAGGGGTTCGGGTTTAGGGGCTAGGGTTCCTTGAAAAAGGTAACTTCCCAACGAAAAGACCAGCCGTCCCCCACACCTAGCTATTGAAAAAAAACCGAGAACCTTTGCAAAATTATAATCAACCCCATCCAACACTACACGCATCCTTCTGTGAAGCCCGGACAATCCGGACTACACAGCACAACAAGAAAAACTGATAGGAACCCTGATATAAACCTAACACATGTGCGATCCTGTCTGCAAGGCCCTCTAAACCCAAATCCTAGCCTTAAGTGCCCGTGGCTTCCCTGCAGCTTCGCGGCGGCAGTCTGCTCGACTGCCGTGGGCACAGAACTGGGCCATGTTGCGCGTCCTGGCAGCGGAAGTTGAGGCAGCTGGGCTTCTTCTGGGCTCAAAGTTCAGAGCCCTGAACCATGAACCCTTAATCCTAAACAAGGATGTTTAAGGGTCTTTGGGGTTAGGTTTTGGGGTTTGGCCACGCAGGGTTTGAAGTCTTGGGAATTCGGATGGACCACGGAGTCATACCAAATTGGAGACCGCGGCACTTGTAGGGTTCGGGGCTTAGGGTTTAGATTCGTGCCGTTCGTAACCCCCGCAAGAAGCGATGCTACCCTAAGAAGAATAGTTCAAACAGCATCCTCAAATCCTGAACTCGGCAACCTACACTCTAAACCCGGTACCCTACACCCCGAACCCTGAATCCCTGAAACCTCAAAACCCACCGGGAAAACCCTAAACCCTGAACCCCTCAAACCTAAAAGCCCGACGGAAAACCACACTCTGGGGAAACCCTAAACCCTAAACCTTACACCCCTAAACCTTAAACCCCCAAACCCTAAACCCTAAACCCTAAACTCTGGGGCGCAAGCTTGTTCATGAACTTCTGGGCGGTCAAACCTCAAAGGCGAACCGCTTCGGGTTCGGGGTGCCATAAGTAATTAGACCTAGGGCTCCTTTAAAGGCTTCCTTAAAGGGATCTATACAAGGGTTCCTTAAAGGGATCTATACAAGGGTTCCTTAAAGGGATCTATAACAGGGTTTCACCTATTGACCTTCGGCGCCTGGAATGCATAAAGCCTGGAGCCGGCCTTGCCTCATTCCGCAGCGTCTTGCGGCTGGCAGCAATTCGGGTACTGCTTGCACTGGGTATGCAGTCCACAGATGCGCCGAGCCTTTTGCCAAGACGTCTCTGCAACTTCAGTCTAGAATTTCATTCGTGTTTCTTGCAGACGCGCGAACGTGCACACCGCACGCCGAACAAGCTGGATGTGGGGGGTTCTAATCTAGCAAAGAGCGGAATAATCAGAATGGGGTTCTATTGAGGTTCCTTTAAGGGGTGTATACGGGTCTCTTATAAGGGTTCAGGGTTCAGGGTCTACTATATGGGAGATATGGGGGCTTGCATAATCAGAATATGGCTTTGGGGGGGTGTTCCAGTATGTATAAATACTATAAGCAACCTAAGTGAATATCGACCCCGAGTAAACATCTATATTTAAAAAGCTGTCCAAACCAACCCGTTGATTGTGGAACCCCCAGCAAAACCCGACAAAACCTGAAAAGCCCTGATAACGCTTGCTCTTGTACCCCCAGCCCCGAAGCTCTACCCCCCAATACCCCTTAATTAAAGAATATAGCTTAAATCATAATATGAAGCCCTATATAATTTAAGCCATATCCCTTAATTAAGGGGTATTGGGCTCTCTGGGAACCCTTATCGGCCCCTTTTAACCCTTCTAGAAGCCTCTTAGACCCCTCCATAGAGAACCCCGAACCATGCATCATCACCCCTAAACCCCAACATAGGGGCCTTAAAAATTAGAATAGGGCTTCCTGGCCCATTATACTATGATGATAATAAGGATACCCCAAAATAGTATAGGCAATTATTAAGGCCCCTACATTAGTTTAACCCCATGCCTACAACTCTTCACCCCAAAACCCCAAACACCCACAAAAAGGTTTAGGGTTCCCTAAACCCTAAACCCTAAACCCCAAACGCTAAATCCTAAACCCAAAACCCAAAACCCAAACACCCCCAAAAGCGCAGCACCCAGAGCTCCGAGCTTTGCCGCGCTGTGGGCTCCGCAAGCAGCTGCCGAAGCTCATCGCCCGCGTCGATGAGCTGCCGCCTCAAAGCGCGGTTTAGGGTTTAGGGTTTGGGGTTTAGGGGTTCAGGGTTTTAGGGTTTAGGGTTTAGGGTTTGGGGTTTAGGGTTTAGGGTTTGGGGTTTAGGGCTTGAGGGTTTTAGGGTGTCAGTTTAGGGTTTAGGGTTTAGGAGGGGTTTCGGGTTCTATATGTGCGCAAAGGGATACGGTAAGGGCTCTACAAGGGCCAATATCATGGATCCAGAAGGGGTGCAGAAATTCCAAGAGGGCTACCATAAAGATTCTACAAGTCGAGAAGGCTTGACATTTGGGGAAAGGGTCCAGGTTTTTGGCTAAACTATTATTGAAGTTATTGAGCTTGAAGGCTCTTTTTGACTGTTGGATTTGGGGTTTAGGGTTTCGGGGGTTGGGGCTTCGAGTCATCGATTGTAGCTTCATGGGGTGTAAGGATGTGGGGTTAAGATGTGCTTCCAATTAGTCTTAATGGAGTTCAGGGTTCCGGGTTCTGGGGTCTAGGGCTGCATGAAGGGTTTCAATATAGCTTCAAGTATTTAGGGCTGCCATGCGCTCCGGTACATCTAAGGAATGCACGACACGCGGCCGGCGCATCGGTGCAGCTTCCAGGTGCAATGTAACGGAGGAGGTTTGTTTATATTCCTGGAGTTGCTCGCCAGAGAATCCTAAGTCCTTGAACTCATGAAGCAGCGGGTCCGTCGGCGGTTTAGCTTGGTAAGCGGCTCACGTTGTCGTTGTAGCAAGGCTTGTTGAGCAAAAGTGGACCGCCTGCTACATTGAGACGCTTGCGGTAGCTAGTGGGCTCTATGCAACTGAACAGTTCGGGAGTTGTAACTCCGTCCTGTAACACAAGAAATGCTCCCCGCCCCCCCCCCCCCACCCAGACTGCGGAAGAGTGCGAAGTTCCTTAAACCTCCAAATTCTGCTGAAGAAATCGAGGTGGCTCTTTAAACTTCCTTGGCCTACAACAACAGCAGAGCACGGAGGTCCGAGGCCGGGAGTTACGGCTTACGGTTTAGGATTTGTTTCGCGGTTTAGGATTTGGGATGGGGGACTTATAGCTTCGGTGTTATGCTATTGCTGCGGGTCGAAGGACTTCGGATTTAGGGCTGGTGGGTTTGTTTTTTGGGTTTAGGGTTTGCAGGTTCAGAGTTTAAGGGTCTGGGGTTTCGGGTTTGGGTTTAGGGTTTCGTGTTTTCGGATTTGGATTATAGGCCTTGCGGTTAGGGCTCCAAACCAACCTGGGGAAGCCAATTCAGGGGCCCTAAAACGAGGATAAAGTTTTCGTGGACCTGGTAGTCTAATTAAAGGGTTTAGGGTTTAGGGTTTTGGGGTTTGGGAGAGTGCTACTAAGTAGTCAGAGCCCCGATATTCGGCCCCCCGCTGACGCGCCGTGGGTGCTTGCAGCAGGTCCTCCACCTTTGGCCACGCTCGTCGCTCGCTCGTCGCTAAAGGGCCCTCACCCTTGAACCGTCAACCCTAAACCCGAAACCCTGTCCTACATTCGGGGCTTCAGGAGTCAATATTATGGTTGCCTTTTAGAGCCCGGGAGGGTCTAAGATCTTGGTGTCCGGCATGAATGTCACTAGGGTGGGGGCCAGGGTGCGTCAGGCTTTTAGAGTTTAGCATTCAGGGTTTAGGGGTTTAGAGGTTGAGGGTTTCGGGGTTTGGCGTTTTTTTTGATTCGGGGTTTGTAGCGCTGAGTGTTTAGGAGTTCAGGGATTGCGTTGTAAGTTTTCAGGCTACAGGCTTCGAAGCACGGCAGTGTGGCTTGGCACTTAAGCACGGAACCTACGCCAATACTTCAGCTGGCCTTCGACATCATGCTCTTAGAAACTTATCCAAACCCTCTTCCAGTTCATAAAGTCCTATATGCTTGCTGCAAACTCATATCATAAGAAATCCGGTCTCTTAAGATCCGACATGGGACTCTAGAAGTCCATCTAAACCAATCCCAAAACCCCAAAGCGACAAATTCTAAGTCCTTTCGCACCGGTGTGAAGAGCCACCAAAGTCATTCCCGAAACCTCCGAAAAACCCAAAGAGTCGCAAAAGAACGGTGGCCAAAAACAGGTAGTGAGGCTCTGTTCCGGGTTCTTTTCGGGTTTATAAGGCTTAGGATTTCAGGTCTAGGGTTTAGGGCTCTAGGGGTTCGGGTTCTGCCAGAAAGCAAAAGCACTGTCATCTAAATCCCTGACATAAACCGCGAAATCCCCAGTCCGCGAAATCCGAAATCCGAAACCCTAAACTCCTGAGCCCTTCGGGTTTGGGGTTTGGGGCGTGAGGCCTCACGCGTTTAGGGCTTTAGGGGTTTAGGGTTTAGGGTTTAAGTTTAGGGGTTTAGGGGTTTAGGGTTTAGGGGTTTAGGGGTTTTTAGGGTGGAATCCTGAACCCCAAATCCAAAACCCAAATACCCAGGGCTTTTGAGCGCTGCCACGCTAACTTCGCCGGCATCTGCCCGCGAGTTCAGACCGCCGTTGCCCTGCAGCTCTTTGGAGTCCGCCGTTAGGATACACGGTTTAGGATTTAGGTCGGGATGTCGGGCTCATGATACGGTTGATGGACAAAATCCTGCATGACCCATAATAAGGAATATACCATAATTCCCATAGTTTAGGGTCCTTAAGGTAATGCAGGATTTTGTCCATCAACCGTAGTAGCAATAGGGTGGAAGCTCAGTATTCTTGATAGTCCTTCGTAGCTGTGCCTCTGGGCCTTGATAATCAAAACAGGGTTTTGGGGCCCATGATACTACGGTTTAGGGTTTAGGGTTTACGGTTTAGGGTTTAGGGTTTAGGGTTTAGTAATAAGGAACCCCCAAAATAGTATTCTTCTTCAGAAGGTGCGAGGTCCAGCAGGGGACGTACCTCATGCAGAAATGAATTCAAGCGGTGAAACGTAAAAGGAGGGCCGAAGGCTCAAGCGACAGCTGGGTGGAGTCGAGCAGCCACTGCGCGAGCCTCCCTCCGAAGGTGGGTGAAAAGGGGAAATCCAGGCCCGAGACGCGCCCAGAACCAGCAAACAGGAGGGCGTGGCGAATCCAGCCAAGGGCAGACTCAAGCCAGGCTGAGTGTAAGCGCAAAGCTCGAACAGGGCAAGAGCAAGGCTCCCACGCGCAGCAACCCGGAGAAGGAGGCGGAGGAAGCCGGACGAAAAGCCCGTCGAGCCCATCGAGCGGGACATCCCCAGACCTGAAATCGAGCTGAAGAACAGACACGCCGGAAAGAAGGGGAAGGTCACCAAAGGCGTCAAAGGGAAAGGGCCCAACCCTGCCAATGCGACGAAGTGCAAGGGAAGGCGCCCGAACCAGCGGGAAAAGAACACACGCCCTGCGGGGGCGCGTCTCCGCCTTGCGTTTTGCACGACTTCGGTGTGCTTTCCGGGCCTGGCTTGGGGACGAGCCATTTGGGGTCCTTTACCGCGGCCCTTGGCTCCGTCATCTCTATGCTGTCATTGCCCTCCTCTCGAGTCGCCTTGGGGAACTTGGTCGCGTTTTGCGGAGCCGTTGCCGGACGGATAAACGTGCCTACCTCGATTCTCTTGCTGCGCGGATTGATGCAGCTCCTGCTTCTGAGATTTATACGGCGGTGCGTCGGGTTTTGAGGCCGCGTCGCTTCCGCAGAGGCAGTACGCCACTGCCATGCCTGCACAAACAGGATGGTTCGGTCTGTGTCGATTCCGAAGATGTGATGGCGGAGTGGCGCCGCCATTTTGCAGATCTCGAAGGGGGGGTGTCCGTTGAGGGTGGCCGGCTGGCCTCCGATTGTTTGCATCGGCAGCGGAATGTGCCTGCGTATGAGGCGATTGCATGTGCCGAGCTGCCGGACCTTGGTTCTCTTGTTAAGGCTCTCCGAAACACCAATCCGCACAAAAGTGCAGGTCCCGACCTTCTCCCACCCAGCATCTGCAAACGTTTTGCGAACCCCTTGGCCTTGCTCTTGTGGCCGGTGCTGCTCAAATCGGTTTGCTACTGCTCCGAGCCGGTGGGTTATAAGGGTGGTACGCTCTTTCACATACCTAAGCCTGGCAGTACCAAGAACACCTGTGAGGCGGAAAGGGGCATCTTGGTGCAGCCAGTCTTTGAGAAGATCCTTCACAAAACCCTGAGAGGCCTCTCCATTCGGGAGTTTGAGGCGCGAGCTACACCTCTTCAGCTCGGCGGGCGACGAGGCCTAAGCTTCGCGATGGGTTGTTTCTGTACCCGTACGTTCCTGGAGTTTGCCCGGGTCCGCGGGCTATCATCTGGCATTTTGTTTTGTGACCTCAGCGCCGCTTATTATGCTGTCGTGCGAGAGCTACTGATGGGTGGTGACTTGAGTGGGGCCCGCTTGCAGAGGTCACGTCCTCGCTTGGTCTGGTCCCCGAGGACTTACAGCTCCTTCACTCGTACATTCAGGACGATCCCATTCTTAGTGGCGATTCTTGCCCTGGCCTGCTGATGGGTATCAGTCGGGAAATTCACTCCCACTCGTGGTTCTGGCTCCATCAGGACGCCAGCCTTGTTGCCACGCGGCGGGGAACGCGTCCAGGATCCAGCTGGGCTGATGTCCTTTTCAGCATCCTTTTTGCACGCGTCTTGCAGCGACGCGGGGACTTCTCTGAGCAGGGTCTGTGCCCGAGCATCCCTTGGTCCGGGCGTCGGGCGCCCATTCCCTTTGATGCCAGGCGCAAGGATCAGCGCACAGCGAAGGTNCCGGGCGTCGGGCGCCCATTCCCTTTGATGCCAGGCGCAAGGATCAGCGCACAGCGAAGGTGCAGGACGTAGTTTATGCTGATGATTTGGCGACCTGTGTCGTCTCCTCTTCTGCTGACACCTTACCGCGTGCCCTGACGTCCGTTGCGGGACATTCGTTGGACAATCTGGCGGGGCACGGTCTTCGGGCCAACATAGGCCCTAAGAAAACCGCGGCTCTCTTGGCCCCCGTTGGACGTAATGCGCGTCAGGTCCGGCACCATGTCTTCACTTGCTGTAAAGGACGTCTCCCGGTGCTTAGGGAAAACTCTCCTGGACTTTTCCTGGATGCCGTGCCCTCCTATAGACACCTGGGCTCGGTCGTCACCTTCAATGGCTCCTGCCTGGCCGAGGTCCGTGCTCACATGCAGGCGGCTCGCACTGCTTTTAGGGAGGGGAAACGGGTTGTTTTCTGTTCGCCCCATATCTCCCTGGCGCGGCGGGTTGTGCTCTTTAAGACNGTCCGTGCTCACATGCAGGCGGCTCGCACTGCTTTTAGGGAGGGGAAACGGGTTGTTTTCTGTTCGCCCCATATCTCCCTGGCGCGGCGGGTTGTGCTCTTTAAGACATACGTTCTGTCCGCTCTCCTCTCTGGAAGTGGGGCATGGCCGTGGCTCTGCCCCTCCGCCTGGCGCTGCATCGAAACTGGGGTCATGATGATGCTTCGCCAAATGCTGCGCATCCCACATGATGGACCGCAGGCATGGTCCTACGAGCGTATCCTCGCTGTAGTTGGACTCCCATCGGTTGCGGGCCTGCTGGCGGCTGAGAGGTTGCGCTTTCTGGGTCAGTTGCACCGTTCGGGGCCCGACGCAGCCTTCGCCCTGCTTCAGCATTCCCAGCCTGCTCTGACGGCGTTTTGGGAAGCAGGACGCTGGTTCAGTCAGGCGGTACTTGCCTCGGTGCATGTGGGGGAGATGGCCACTGATTGGGACGCCTGGGCCGCCCTCTTTGACTCTCCGTGCCGCTTTAAGGGCGTCCTCAAGCGTGCCACCGCGTGGCACGCTGGGCGCATCCAGGCACAAGCCTCCTTCCAGTCTTTCTGCCGATCCTTGTGGTGTCAGGTGCCTCCCGCTCGGGTCGATGTGGAGACGGCGCAGCATGCCTGCTTGCTTTGTCGGGTCGCGTTCTTTGATTTCCACTCCTGGTCTGCGCATGCTGCAAAGACGCATGGATATCGGTCTAGGGCCAGGCGCTTTGCGATAGGCAGGCGATGTCAGGCTTGCGGGCTTCGCTTTGTGAACCTGGCCGCCCTGCGACGCCACTTTCAGGCTTCTCCCGTTTGCTGTCGTGCTGTGGAGTGGGGCTTTGAGGGGCTTCTTCCTCCGGACCTGTCCGCGGCCGGGCATGTTCAGGGCATTACCCATGATGGTATTGGAACGGGGCATTTGCCTTCCTTCCCGGAGGATGTTAGCCCGGCCCTTCTCTCTCGGTTGCGGGGCGCTGATCTTGGTACCGACACCGAGATCTTTGACCTGCTTATCGCGGAGATCGAGCCTTTTCCCGTCTTGCGTTCGACCTTGGATTTTTGGGCTAAGGANCTTCTCTCTCGGTTGCGGGGCGCTGATCTTGGTACCGACACCGAGATCTTTGACCTGCTTATCGCGGAGATCGAGCCTTTTCCCGTCTTGCGTTCGACCTTGGATTTTTGGGCTAAGGAACTTACGGATGGTGGGTTGGTTGCTGCCGCACAGGATGTTCTTCTCTGCTTCCAGGTCGACCTCTGGTGTGAGTCTGCCTCTCGCTTGCCCCGAATGTCTCTCCCGTGCGGTCGGAAAGAAAGGAGAGCCTCATCCGCCGTGCCTTGAGGGGGAATGCCTGCGAGAGGCCCTGATACAAGTATTCCGAGAGCAGGGCTGCATGGTCGTTAACATTCACACCCCATGGTATCTCAGGGGCCTGTCGGAGAATGTCCTCGACGGCCGGGCCATTGGCCGGATCAAGCAGCGCCGCAGCATCAATGCGAGGGGCGCGACCCGAAGGCTGTCCAACACGGAGCGCCAGGCGGCAGCGCACAGCGGCAGCAAAGTGATCCGGCACAGCGTGCCCGGAAGTAATGCACGCATCGATACAAGCAGCAGCAGCGTGCCAGGAGAAAGGGACCCCGACGAAGTCGCACCGTTGGAGCTCACCAGACATCCTTTGGAGGAAGGTACCCCCGGGACCGGACATACTGCTTGCGAAAGTACTTGGGAGCCAAACCTGCAGTCGCAGCAAAAGAGAGTGAAAGAGCGCACCCCCGTCGTCTTCGTCATCGGCCTGCCAGTCCCCCACGCTTTCGGACACAACAGATCCAAGTCGGCAATTAGCATCAAGAAGGAAAATCCATTCGGATCCACTGCCATGAAGAAGGCAAAGGGCAGTGAGGCGTTCCCACCGTGTCCGCCTCTCAAAAGCAGAATGTCCCCTATGAGGTGCATGCGCGACGCAAACGCAGATCTGCAAACCTAGAAAAGAAAGGCGGGCAAGCAGGCGGGAGTGGTCCGCGAACAAGACCTGCGCCCGGCATTCAGGCCAAGGAGGGCCACATGCGATCCATAGCTCCACACCCAAGGAGTTTCGCGCCGTGGCGCCCGAGCACAGCCGCCGAAAATCCGCTCCCTGACAGGAGCCTGCCGGGGTACGCGCCTCCTGAATGCCAGCAAGGAACGTGCCGGCCTCTTTAAGGGAGGCAGAGAGAAGCGCAACCCGGCCAGTGGCACCATACAAGCCTGGAGCGCGGCCCTCGTCCCCAGTCCCATCGCCAAGCAGGGACAGGGCATTATACGAAACCAAGCTCGCGTTCAAGATGCGCCGCCGACAATCACCAGAGGCTGTTTGAGCAACAAACTGACGCGCAAACGGAGCAATCAGCGCAGCAGGGTCCAGACGGGATTCCGGCTCTTCCAGTCCCCAAGTGATAGCAGAGTGTCGCATCTCAGGTAAGTCGGTGTGTCCGGCCGAAGAACGAAGTATGTGGGGCAACCACAAGGCAGCCTTAGCGCCATCGCGAAGCCAGTGGTCCAGGCAAATATGCGAAGGGACCCCAACCCCTACACCGGAGCAGCAAAGGCCAGCAAGGCCGTCAGCCAGTTCATTAGGAAAATCCCCCGCATGACCGGGCACGTGTTGATAAAAGCACCTGCTACGCTGGCCGGCCCGGAGCGCAAGATGAAAGCTATTGGCCGCAGCACACAAGACATGCGGCCGCATGTCCGCCACACCCTCAGCTCCACGTAAGGCGGCAACGTTATCCGCTCGGAAAAGAACCTCACCATAAAAGGGGAGGCCAAGCGCAAAAATGGATGCCCATAACAGGCCCAAGACCTCCGCCAGATACGCTGAGGCCGGGCCGAACTGCTCAGGGAAGGGACCCCCTGCACACCCCAGGAACTGACCAGGCAAGCGCCCATCAGACCCGACGGCACTGAAGACCAAAGCCCACGCCGCCGAGCCATCGCGCGGGTCAAAGGAGCCGTCCGTAGTAAGGACGAGGGTCTCATCGGGGGCAAGGGACCGGCCCACGCAACCCGTGTCGACCCAGGAAGCAAAACGCCCCGCCTTATCGATGCCGGCAGGAGGTGGGCAGAGGCTCGCGAACGAACACCAACAGAGCAATGAAGCAGCTTCAGAAGTGGAACAAGGGAGCACGCAGGAGCCAACATCAAGGTTAAAAGTCTCTACCTGTGGCCGGACAGGCTGAAGAGCCAAAACCCCGGGAAGGCAGTCCTGAAGACAAAGCACAATAGGCGAGGCCGCCACCCCATTCGCAGGAGGGGCATCGAAGTGGGCGGGGCCGCCCTCAGCAAAGTGCTCCACAAGAACCTCAAGAAGCGTGACAGACTGAAAGGCCCAGCGGTCGTCTGCAGCAGATGCCTCATCTAGCAAGGTCCGCAAGGACTCGGCCAACAGGTCGAGGCCATCCAGGGGAGACGCATGTCCCCGACAAGATGAACGGCAAGGCGTAGGCACGGGTCGCGGCAGCAAAGGGGGAAGTTCTCTGCCCGGCACCACAGGGGGCACACACAGCCCCCAATGAAGACCAAGGTACCCTGAATCCAGGGAAGGCAAAGGAGGGGAAGCAAAGTGCAGAAGGTGCGGGGTCCGAGCAAGGCCGTAGACCGTGAGGTCCCGGATCGATCCTGGCGAGATGACCCAAGTGGGGCGGAAGAGCCCTGTCGACAGCGAAGCCCGGAGGCCCAAATCCCGAGGCCAAGGAAATGGACCGCAACAGCGAGACGCAGGAGGATAGAGGCGGACCCCAGGTGAGCGCCCCAACAGAGGCGGCAAGAGAACTGAGACCACTTAACTACTCGACTGACGTCGCGCGAAGCGGTGGAAAGAGCATCAACGGTACTGGGTCCACTGCCAGAGGCAGCCTCCCCCGAAAGATCCAAAGAGGAGCCAGCGCTCCGAGTAGCGTGAGCGGGTGACGCGTGCCCTTCGCCCGTCCCAGATGGTCTCGGCGGGGAGCTCCCGTCCTCATATTCCGGGGGCGCAAAAACATGGACCCAGTCAGAAGCCGCAAGGTTGCGGGGCACGAAATCGACAACGATGACCAGGGCTTCCTCCACAGCGAAGCCAGGAGTAAGAATGGAGGGTGGGCGACCAGCAACAGAGAGTGCGGGCTGATAGCCAGGGGGGCAAAAGCCACTCACACGTGCAACAATAGCCTCACGGGCAAGCCAACGGCCCGAAGCACGAAGCTGTGAGAAACCTCGAAGAGCAGGCCGCAAGTCGAGAAAGCAAAAGACAAAGCTCCGGGCCGGCGCCGTCGTCTCCGGTGGCGCAACAACGGCAAACACCTCCTGGACAGGAACCCCATCCTGAACAAAGTCCTCACCGACATCGGCCGCGCGGTGTAGCGCAAGCAGAGGGGCAGGCACCCCAAGAGCATCCGCAACATCTGATCGCAGAGTACGGTTCCCTCCTGGCTGGACGAAGTGCAGTGACCCGCTCAAGCCACAAAGCAGCCAAACGGCTGCCACAGCGACATACAGTACGGGAGGCTCAGGCAGCCAGTATGCCGGATCCAGAAGGAGGTCATCAAAGAAAGCGACAGCCATTGGGGCATGCGCACTCGGAACAACATGAATCACGTCCCCGTCGCAGAGGTCAGCAGCACTATCCCGGCCCAATGGCCATGGAATCTCGCCGACGAAAAAGAGAACCTGCGAAATATCTGGCAGCCGAGCCAGGCGCAGCATATCCACAGCAGTGAGCCGAGACGACACACAAAGCGAGAAAATGCGCCCGTTGACCAGCCTGGTGTCGAAAACCACGCATGCACCCGTCGAATGCCACATCGGAGCAGCCATGAGCACCGCAAATCCGGCAAAGGTCTGTGGTCGAGCCGGAAAGAGGCGCGGGAACCGCAATCTCTGCAAGGGCAAACGTCCAGCGGAAACGAGCGTGAGGGCCTCGTGTCTGTGCGCCCCAACAGGGATCCGAACTGTAACAACCTCCGGAGTGAACGCTTGCACAAAGACCAGAAAGGTCGCAAGGAAGTACTCTGAGGGCACCTGCGAGGGGTCTTGGGTAACACCACGATCCCGCTGAGTATCCGCATCCAAGGCACCCGCATCCGTCGTGCCCTCGATGGTTCCCCCAGGGGCAGCGGGGCCAGGGACTCCACTAGACAGGGGTTCAGGGGAATAGCCGGTGGTAGCCTCCCCACGGGGGGCATGCACAACAGCTGGCTCGGCAGGCTCAAGAGGGGGAGCCGAGCCTGCGGTATCAACCCACAATGCAGAGCTATCACGGACGGTCCTCGCGACCAGTACTTGACCCGAACGAACCGCCAAGTGCCTGTGGTGTGGCGTCACGCCATCAACAACCGCAACCCAGCCAACCGGTGCAAACCGCTGCAGTTCCCGCAGCAGCTCAGGGCAGAAGATATGCCCACGATAAGCGAGCCAGGTACGCCAACCTGCCCCCAAATCGCGCATGTCAACAAGGACACTTAAACAGGACGCCGTACAAAGATCCCGTCGGTCGGCGATCGCCAGAGCAGTCCTGCAGGCAAGACCCTCAACCTCTACGTCCATCACCCTAGGGGCCGCGGGGAAGAGGGTAACCCTATCACTGGGCAGCCCAACACAGGCTGCAATCTGCCGTTTGTACTCAGAAGGAGCTCGCGGATCCTGTAGGAAAAGAATATTCTCTATGTCGAACACCAGGCAGTAGGCATCCGGCGACCGCTGCATCGGCAGAGGCGAGTCAGCCGCCCAGGAAAACCTAGAGGCCAACAGTTGTCCCAGCGAGAAACTGCTGACCCGTGGTACGTCCGGCGGAGAAACAACCACCGTAAGACCAGACACCAGGTGGAAAATTGGCCCATCCTCGGCAGGTCTTTCGGAGTCACCGACAAAAACGTCAACGCCAAGGCTGGGACTAACGCCCGCAAGAGTAAGCAGCTCAACCCGAGTGGCATAGGCAGGGGCGACCGCCGAAAAAAGTATGCGATCGAGCTGTGAAGTGTCAACACAGATCATGCATACGTGGTGTTGCCAGGCGGCCAGGCCCAAAAGGACGCCGGCTCCGGTCCGGGGCTGCGGGTGCGCCGGAACCAAATCAGGAAATGCAGCCACCCGAGCCGAAGACCTAGCATCCTGCACAGCCGAGAAAGCCTCCTCAAGAGCGGCTGGGAAGCGGAGAGCAACAAGCACATCCTCTCGCTTGAACCCAGGGACAAGCACGCCGAAATGAACCCAGCAGACGTCATCTTCCTGCTCGTCTCCAGATTGAGACGGCGTATCAGAAATGACGTAAGCAGCGTCATCAGCCGGTAGGTATCGCCACTGCTGTCCCATGCGGGGGGCCATGTAGCGTAAGACCGTAAGGGCACTTCGCATGTAGTCGGAGGACACCTCCGGCTCAGCAAGCCACTTCAAAAGAAGGCACAACACGGCGGCAGACGCAAGCAGCGCCACTAAAGCCGGGACGTGTGCTGAAATGGCGAGGCTAGTATCGCCAGGCTGGGAGAGGGGTTCCGTAGCAACACCGGTGGTCACAACACTAGCAAAGACCGCAGCCCGAAGCGCATCCCCAGAGGGAGTGGGGGGCTTCCTGTTCCTAGCATTATGGCCCCGTGGGGATCTACTGCGCACCGCTCTGCCAGGCGGCCCCGGTCCAGGGTCCGAGCTCGAGGAGTCATCAGAGAAGCCACCCGAGGAAGACCCCTCGCCTGCCGCTTCAGCATCAGCATCTTCAGATGTAGGTCGACGGGAGTACTCAACAGTCAAGACAGAGCAGTGTGCGGCGTACAGCAAAGGAGTGTCATTATGCCAGTCACTCTGTCCACCGTGGGTGCAAACCCGGAAACCATCAGGCAAACCATCCCGAAAGTCGGCCTCAAATTTTGACAACGGAACACATCCATCATTGAAGATGCGCCAATCGAAACCTCTGAGGAGAGGATGCAGATCCAAAAACACAGCATGCTGTGTCGGGGCCACACGCCCTGGTGGTACCCGCACACGTCGAATGCGCTCAGTGGCAATCACAACAGATGTGCACGGCCGACCGAGGATAGAGCAGTCCTGTGTGCGCGGGACACTGGGTTTGCAAGTCGTATTGTGCTCCCGGTAACCCAGAGCAATGCCCGCAGCAACCCGGAAATCCTCAGAATTGCGGACTCGCTCTCTGTCAACCGTGAAAAAGAGGGGCGCCCCGTCCGTGAGCAAGCAGAAGCGCGATGAGTCATGCGAGAAAAAAGCAGGCATAGCATCCGCCCACATGTGCGCGCGCTGGAGCATATAACAGCAAGAGGCAGCGGCGCCGGAGGACCGCATTGTGAAGGTAGTACCGTGACCAGGGCACCATCCGCCAGCATAAGCGGCCGACCTGGGGGAACTGGCGTGTCTTTGATGTAGACAACAGGCACACGGTGTGTCCCGAAACCGCCCTGAAGCACAGAAAAGAACCCCACTGCAACCAGGGATCCAAAAAGATTGTAAACAATCTGCCATCCCAGGGCCGGGAGTCGACTAGAACCTGAATCTTATCACGCGCCCAATCAGGCCTACCTAAGAAACACCCAAACTCAAGGCATGGCTGAGGATCCGCTGNTGAATCTTATCACGCGCCCAATCAGGCCTACCTAAGAAACACCCAAACTCAAGGCATGGCTGAGGATCCGCTGCGATAAGATGTGGGTACAGAGACGAGGTGACCCGGTCACGAGCCAACGCAAGCATTTCTGCAGCCTCGGAGACACTCGCGGGGAAGTCGACCTCACACTGCACAAGTTCCGGGAGGTGGTCAGGCTTAAACACAGCAAACCATATCGATTGAACAACCGCCACAGGGTAGTCAGTGCTACCAGAAGCTGCAGCAGAGGACGGGGCCGGAGTGACCTCAACCGGGGCGACAGAAGACAAGGCACCAGCTGACACAAAGGGCACAGAAGAGGAAAGCCGGACGCCAATCGTCAGAACCTCGCCGTCCTGCAATTCCGAGGGCCCAGCAGAGGCTGGATGCTCGACCACATATGGCTCAAACCCACTCGGCAAACGGAGGTCAACACCGAGAAGGAGGTCCCGTAAATCCACTAGTCCAGAAGCGACAAAGCGTACCACAATACCGACAGCGGCAGCCCGTCCATCCAAGAAGATAAAGAAGCCACGGCTGGCTCCTTCCGAGAGGGGATGTGCAGCAATAATCCCTAGAATGCGAGAGCCTCTCAGGGGATGCCGGTGATCCAAAAACCACACGCTGTGGCAAGCACCGCAGGTGCGTGGCAAGGTGCGCCTGCCGGGACTCAACGGAAGCATCATCAGGAAAGAGAAGCTTGCTGTGTCCATGCCAAAGCCCTAGCCAAGCAGCAGGGTCAGGTCCGGGCAAATCAGGAGTACGGCTCTCTTCGGCCGGAAGTATCAGCGGCAGATGGCTAGGGAGGGACATACCCTCCTCAGGCGTATCGTCCGCCCGAACGAACCGGACGACGTATCCATTGTCCGCCGCGTACCTCTGGCCGGGCCGCAATGGCGAGGCACGGCCGGGAACGTAAGCATCCCAAGGATCCAAGGCATGCTGCTCCGCGATCGCAAGGACGTCGTCGAACCCAAAATCGACGTCGAAGAAGCAGGCATACGTGGGCTCCAAGAACGCCGACAGATCAATGACAACAACCCGGCGGCCAGAGTGCGAAAGCCATCTAGGAGCAAGCACTAAGCTTCCATAATCATCGCGGAACTGTGGGAGAACAGGATGCAACTCCCATCTGTCCGCGGGAAACCGCGGTTCCAAGCCAGAGCTAGCCCGGGCCAACAGGGAAACAACGCCGTCCGGTCCAGGGTAGGGCAAAAGAAGCTCCAAAGAAACATGCCCAGGCACGTACACAAGGAACCGCAAGGTCGGGCCCAAATGGCCTGCGCCAGCCGCGCCGCTGGTCCGCTGTTCTGCACTGTCGGCAACACCGGTATCCGCAAAAGAGGACGCAACACCCCCAAGCTCAGGTCCTGGAACAGCACCAGTACCGTGCTCGTCGGCATGAAAGACCAACAAAGGGTCAGGGAACAGACCAGGATCAGAGCGCTCCGAGGAGACCGCTGAGGCGGCGGCAGCATCAGCAAGTCGGCTAAACTCCTGAAGTGTAGCAGGTGCCACAGGAGGCATACCCCAGACATGCAAGGGACATCCCAAACCTGAAAGGAACCATGCCCAAAAACAAGAACGCAAGCTAGCACCTCCATGAGCAGCTCGGCAAGCACCACGAGCACGAGTGGGAGCGGGCGGCGTCCACGTCAAGATAGGCAAGAATGGGCGAGCACAGCATCCTAAGCCAATGATGCCCTGAGCAGGTACACCAGCACACGGTAGGCTGAGAAGCCTGCCTAGGGGTGACTCACGTCCGGGCAAGGCAAAGCACAGCACGCGACAAACACAGAGAAAGAGGATCCCAAGAGTCGCCCTAGCCAGAGGGACAACGAAGGACGCGACATGCAAAAGAATGCGTAAAGCCGAAGGGAGGGCTTCAGCCGAAACCAAGCCTCGCCGAAAGAAGGCAGGAGAGGATCCCAGAGCCACCGATATCCCTCGGTGCGGGAGGGGACCCCTGAGCCACCGATGTCCCTCTTAGGCTCCCACTACAACTGCTGTCAGGCCCAGCACGGATTGCACACACCGCAGCAGGGCCCACAGGGGGCCCAGCAGCCACAATTCCAGTCCGTAGGCAAGGGCAACAAGAACAGGAAATCACCGGCAATAGGGCCAAGGTAGCAGGACCCTGACAGGGCAGAGAATGGCCCAAATCAAAGCCAGCTGGAACGCCGAGATAGCCAACGCCGACCCAAAATGAGGCAGAAGAAGGGGCCCTAAACCCGTAGAAAAGGGCCCGCACCAGAGGCCAGACAGGGAAATGCAAGGCCTTGCCGGCAGCACAAACCCAGTGCAGCCGCGGCAGAACATAGGAGGGAGCGCAGGTCCGGAGAAACTCGGCAAGGACCCAATGCAAGGTAACCCCATACCTGGCCCGAAGCATCCACCGAAGAGACCGAGAAACCAGCGCCAGCACGTGCCCCAGCACCACCTGAGACTCATGGTAGCGCCACCCGGAAGAAGGAGCAAACAACGGCAGTAAAATGCATGAATCATGCGGACAGACAAGGAGGCACCTGTATGTACAGACACAGAGCAGGTGAGACCGCAAAGCTCGACAGACAGCACAGGCAATCGTCCCAGAGGGTAGACGTTGACCGGCAGGACAGAGGCAAGGAGGCGACTTACCCAAAAAAGTCACGACCTCAGCCAAGCCTGACAGCCCGTCAGCCCAACGGTCCAAGTGTCTTTGTCTCTGCGAGCTTGGCCTAGACACTACTCCAGATTGCCGAAGCCAGGGGATTGGGCAGCCAGGAGCCCATCCCCGTCGTCGTCCAGCAGAACCTGTCCGACGGCCGTAGTCGTCCTCACATTGCGATCCTCCGCTTTGGGCGGAAAATCCGCACCATCTGCTCCCCTGCAAACCCCAAACGGGGCCATAGCAGAGCGATATGCACGTCGCTTGTCTGACAGCTTCTCTGCCAGGGTAGTAATCCCCACCTCCATAGGCGCCAGACCATCCGGAACGCGTGTGGGCGTCCTCGGAGCCGTTCCAGGAGCCCGGGGTGGAGTGGATAGTCCCGGGGGCGGTGGCGTGCGGAGAATGCGTTGCAGCTCTGCACGCGTCTGTGCCTCCGTCAACTCCTCCTCGACCTCCATATTCATCTCCCAAGCCAGCGGGGGCGGAGCTTCCGCCTTGGTCAAAGCCGGCTGATGGGTAGCACAAAGCTGCACCTGGGCATAGGCAGTCTGCGTCTGATCCTCCAAGTCCTGGATCTCCTGCGCAAGGCGCCGCTGCTCGGACTGATGCCGCTCGAACTCCTTCTGGTACGATGTCCTCATCTGCAAAACCCAGGAGTCCCATGCTTGTCCTTTCTGCAGCATCT